>PVQB02000312.1:0-156614 GCA_002980475.2 Fusarium beomiforme | reverse complement strand
TTTTTTTTTATTTTTTTTTTTTTTTTTTTGCTATACCCTTGATCGCTTCTCCTTGTTGCAATTGGCTGACCATCGCTTCCAGAGGAGAAAAACAATCGTTTCCCGCGAGTCAAACGATGCGAAGATGGAAGCTACTGCTGTGAGGAGGACGGCGATGGATGCTGCGCTGGCAAACGTGGTGTCTTCCTCGATCCAAAGGGCAACATCGAGGATGAAGAGTCCTCGACGGCGTCGTCGGCGGCCGAGACCACGTCTTCAACTAAGGCGACTTCCTCTACTACAACCATTGCTTCCACGACCATCTCTGTCGAACCAAGCGCGACTTCAGACGAAGCCGAAGAGACAGCCGATAATAGTCAGGACATGAAGATTGGTCTTGGTGTAGGAATCCCCGCTGCCGCTATCACCGCCGCCCTTTCCGTCTGGCTTTTCCTTCGGCGAAAGTCTACCAAGCATCAAGACCAAATCATATCTGTTCCTCATCCGGCAGTTCACTACTACCCAGGCAAGGGAGATCAGTCAGACGTCTCTCAACCACAGATGTACCATCATCAGCAATATCCCCAAGCGTATGGTCAGTATGCGGAGCTTAGCGATCAAAGAAGCGCCAAATCCCCTCCAACAATGCAAGAGCTTCAAGGATGATTTCTACCTCTGAGGGACAGGTGGGGGCTCCATAGAGCCGAATACTATTAGGGTGTTGTCAGAGGCTTAAGCCTGAAGTCCTATTTCTTCCCTAGAGGTGCATCGTCAGTCAGCACATGAGTCATGTATTTACAGAGCGAAAGTACTAGAATAGCAAAACTTTTTCACCTTAAGTCTCAGTCCTATTAACAATCTGTACCCTCGTTCCGCTGCAGTCGATCTTTTCGTAGCCCATCATTACTCCTTCCTCCCTTCCATTTCCGCTGTTTACTAGAATGCCTAATTGGAAAGGCTTTGTAGGCTGATGAGAGCCTCCTTCATGGCGTGCTTGTGAGCTTGAAGTTCGACGGTTCTCTCTGCCTCGCCAACCTCCGCCTTCTTCCGTTCAACATCCACCTCTGCTTGTTCCACTTTCTCGGTGATCTCGTCGATATACTTTTCAAGCACCTTTTGGCCAATCTGAGAGCCATTGGAGAAACTTCGGTTGAGCCACAAGTGAAAGCGTTGACTGGCGTGAGTAGAGAGCTCTTGCTGGCTCTGACTCCGACTTTCTGTGTCGCTCAACAATCCGCAATCTGATCGGCCGGACAGGTTGTTGCATTCAGCCTCCAGAGTATCGTGAAGTCGCTCGCGGTGCTCGAATAAGACTTTCTGCTCCATTTGAAGCCGGGCCAATTCTGCTTGTGTATGCTTGAGTGAAGCACGGGCGTCATTTAAGGTAGCTGCTGCAAGTCGGCTATTCTCCTCTAGCGATTCTAGAGTAGCTCTTTGGATCTCTTTGAATAGCTGCTTCTCCTCCTGATATTTAATGACCTTCTTGACATCTTGGAGAGTTTGGTCGCCTTCTTTGGATTGCTTAATCATTTTGATGAAGTATTTGCGCTCTTGTGCCGGATCCAAAAATAAGGGGCAGGGCTTGTTCTTCAGATCATGCCGCAGACAAGAAAGGGCGTGAATTCCGCAGTTGATGTGGTCATACTGTTGAGTGCAGGGCTATAAAATTAGTATGCATGCTGAATCAGCAGCGAAAGACTTACAGTGACGTTGTTGAAGCGCAGTTTGTGCGGGAATCCAACGGATTCTTTCCATTGCATGAAGCGGCTGCAAACGGCCTTGAATCTCTTTTCGCACGACATTGAGTCATGGTGACTGAGGGCCATAGTATCTGCCTCATCGTCGATGTCGACGACAGCCAAGGTCCAGTGTTTTGGCTTCATATGGTGGACACTGAAGCAAAGCTTGGTGTAGTTATCTAGCTTGGTGCTTTGGTTCTTCGAGCCATCCAACTTGAACCAAAGAGGGTTGAGAACCTTGACTCTGCCATGCTCCAGTGGATGACAGGCGACGACAACCTTCATGGGGAAGTCCAGGGTGCTATCCTTCAGCTTCACGTTGTCGACGAGTTGTTCGTAGATTGAGGCTGCTTCCCACGCCTTCTCATCCGCCTTGACAGTTTCGGCTCGCTTCGTGAATCGCTGTGGGGTTGTTGGACTGGACCCTTTGTCGCTTTTGCGTTTCAACGGTGTAACGTGGCATGTGAGAGGACGTCCAAGGGGCGCTACCTGAACGGGAACGTCAGAGGTGACGTTTGCTGGTGGCGGAGATAGGATCCTCGGAACCGGAGCCGAAACAGGGTATGTCAGTGCTCGGGGCTCTGGAGGCGCCGGAAGAAAAAGAGAGCGCTCAAATTCGTGCTTGTCTTTGTTGCTAGACATCTTGATAGCCGCAACAGGAGGCTTTGTAGCAGTCTGACGTTTGGGGGAAATGCTTTTGTCTTTAATATACCCGGCTTTGTTGGGAATGTCTGAACCGTCCTCGTCGTCACTGCTCTCGCTCTCGCTCTTAGAGTCATCGCTTGCGACGTGGACACAGGCCTCATGGCGCTCACTCTCTTGAGCAGTTTGTGGATGTAAGGCCTGCTTCAACTTTCGGAAGGCAACTCTCGCAATGTCGATAGTCAAGCGGGAGACGTGGGATTCTGGTTCAGTTTAACACTGGTCCAAAGGACATTGTAGGGCGAAGATGGGCTCCACAGGTCTGTCAGCAAGACCTGTTTGGTCTGGGCCAACCTCGTAATCTTGGTCAGGTAGTTGATCGTTTGGCTCGCGATCTCGTTCGTCTTAGGAGGATTCTTGTTGGCGTTGCGGACGTTTTCAGGCAGCCAAGACTTTCCACCCCATTGCTGATCAAGCCATTCCTCTTGCTCAGCTTTTGGAACTTTGGTTGGCTTTGGCATTGTTGAGGAATTTTCGTGTTGTTTTCAGACGAAAGTTGCGATGAATTGTGGAAGAGTGAGGAGAATTTGGGGAGATATGGGAGCCTCTGTAAAGTTTATGGTGAGTTTAGCGAAGATACCAAAGGATGAGGAAGAGATGAAGAAGAGGATTAGGTAAGGGGAGACGAGGAAACCATAATATGATGATAATTTTAGGATTGACTCACTTTGAAGATCAATGAGGGCAAAATCTGGAACTGTTTGAATGCCTTTTCTGGTGGAGATTTCCGTCTGTGAAGTTTGGTCAATCATTCAAGCAAAAACTCACGAAGGAGATGCGCAGGCAGTAACAGTGAGTTGAGACACGCGGTGCGAAATCAAGAGACGCGGTAGATACGGGGTCCCGATGCAGAGAGGTGAATGAATCTCTGCGCTGCTAGAACGCGCGAGGGCGAATGGATCAGCCTTGTTTAGGGGGGAGAAGACGTTACCAGAAACGTCTGCGGAAGTGATGATCGTTCTTGTGGAATGGAAAGGGAGAATTGAATGATTGACAATGCAAGGTTGAAGGTTGAAGTTGGTTGTTGAAAACCGAGGAAAAGTAGGTTGAAGGCTTCCTGGCGAGCATGCGAGAGAAATGCTGTGCCAGATGTACTTTACGATGAGCTTTCGGCTGCTTGCAGTGACTGTGAATCATGACCCAACTGTGTTTTGTGCTCAACTTGGCGACTGTCTGCCTGGCCTGGTACAGAAACTCAGTAAAGCCTGATGAACATTGCTTCATTCTTCTTCCCTGAACCCAAACACAGATTCTGACTTCGTTGTTTGCACTTGCAAATTACTAAGAGAAAATACACTTGTCGATGTCACTTTTTCGGTAGTTGTCCAAGCCCTAAGCTGTTAGGAGGAACCGTATTTGCGAACAACCCGTCCACGATGGATGCTTTGTCACGCTGGCAATATAGTGAAGGAGGCCCCCTGGCTCAGCGCTTTCACACCATGCTTCCTTTCCTTTGTCTCGATGTCATCTCGGGGGCGGTTTGTAACTCAAAAAGTTCGTGCCGATGGATCTCTCAGATCGGTTTGCCTGTTGACTTTTGGCTTTGCGCTACGACTTGGAAGCGTGTCGAGTTGGTATCGACACGCGCATGCGAAGATGACGGTGAATTCATGTTCATGGCAGCCACGTTCTTGAGGTTGCTGGATAAAGGGTAAATGGTGTGACTGATCAGAATATCATCTGTTCGAAAGGTTCGAAGTGGTCGGATGTTGCTCGGATTGAGTGAGCTTCGAGTCTCCGAAAACGGCTGTTTAGAGGCCTTGCACGGACCATCATCTCATCTGTAGGGTAAGGTGAACATCGGCCTGGAGAAAAGAAGAGAGCTATTGAATTACAAAATACAAAACTTAGTGACATATGGGGCAGAAAATTATATGCCAGTTTTTCATGCCGTAGACAGGTGATTTAATGCATGATTTTTGAATCTTTGTATCGTAAAGAAGTGTCCTGAGAACACCCTGGGGACTGGAGAGCCAACCAGGAAGTGTCCTCGGCTCCACATCTCCCAACTGGTGACAAACATTTTGCGGTGCTTCTTGCTAGTAAAAGCTGGTTGATGTCAATAATGACCAGTGGAATACCTCTGAGAAATAACTATACTTCTTCATGATTCAATATAATCTATCCATTACTTTTAAAACCCGCCCCTGAATGTTCAATTTCATCCATTTTCACTACTGTTCGCTCCGTCGAGATACACTAAGCTCAATCTAGACACGCCGCGATACGCGTTCGCGATACTGGGAGAGATATTGATTGGCCGAAGAAGACGCGTTCAGACACGCCTTGCGAAACCGAATGACAGGCCCCAAGAACACAAAGAGGAATAAAAGAGCATGGAACAGAAGGATTTCATCTTCATTACTGGCTTACTATGCTGTATCGCTGCCACTATCATTATGGTTATACGCACGATCGCGTAAATTATCCAGCTGCTCCCTCAACACTTTTGCAGCCTCACCTTCAAGCAAGACTCCATTCTCAAGCGATCGGCCCTGATGAACCATATTTCTTTGCGTTGGCCAGAAATACGACGACCCCAGATATGCTAGGCTGCCATCCGCAATTATGGCATTGTAATGCGGTCGTGGCTCCCACCAGCTGACGTCCTCTACAGACAACCGTCTCCCGTAGCGCCGCATTGCTTGCGTGAGAATTCTTGATGAGACATCGTCGATTTCTCGTACTTGTATTGTCACCGTCACACCGTTCGCAGCACGCCTCACAAGAAGTTTCGTGATCTTGGGATCAACCAGTTCAGAAACGCTGACGAGGAGATCGCGTCGGGCACCACGAAGCAATGTATGTTGTGCGCGGCTGATGTAGGTCAAACTCGCGACAGGATCGTTGATGATGACACCTAGACTAGCGAGCTGTGAGCCAAGATGTGCACGGCGCTCATTGCTCACTCCGCTGAGAATGGCTTCTTGCATATAGATCTGAAAAGCTTTGGCTGCAGCAGGAGGTAGCTCGATGGAAAAGTCGGCTTTGTCAATCGGTTTGGTGTCCACAATGGCTCCAGTGCTGAACAATGTTCTGTCATCGATGACTATGGCTTTAGCGTGAACGACTTGGCGCGTTGGTCCGTCGACGCCGGTGAACATGTCAATATGGATGCTGTTTCGTTCAAGCAGCTTGATGTATTCACGACAAGCTTGTGTATCTTGATACACCGTAGGCCCCAGTTTCGACACCACAACAGACATGATGGCATCCGGGTTCTGCTTCCGAAAGTCGATCAACGCGTCGACTACAATTTTTGCATCGCCTTGATCGCACATTGAGAGGTTGAGTATTGTCAGTCGCCGTGGCTTGGGCGTCATACCGGAAGGTTTTGTGCATTCTCGAATGAAATTTTCGAACACCATCAGATGGTCCAAGCCATTGGTAAGAAGCGGTACCGGACCTCGTGACAGCGTCCCGAAGGCAGGATCTCGATCGCTCTCGGGCATCCTCATAGCCTTGATGGCTTTGACACTGGTGGCTCTGCATCGAAGCTTATCTTCACAGTAAAGAAACGCATCAATGTCGAAACAACCCCCAAAATCGGGACAGTTGACTCTGACGTATGTCGGAGCAATCTCATGCGGCTCAACCGTGAATTTCACCAGAATGAAACCGTTCAAGGCGTGTTTTGCCATCAACTGGCCGTCCTTCTTGACCTCAATCTGAAAGGGCCCGTAGAGCTCACGACCTCGCAAGCGGGCCTCAAACTTTGCACCCGGCACCAAAGGTTTGTGGACTCTTCGTCGAGATGCCATTGGAATCATGCGTACGATGCCATGCTTGATCGGGCCCAGCGTATGTTTGCCCTTTGAGCCTGGAAATATCACTCGAAGGTTGTCTGGCTCCTCAATGGCTTTGAGTATTTGACCCTTGCTGGTCGATCGTTTGAGGTGGAGAACACGTCGTGGTGGTTTGGTAAAGTCTAAAGGGTTCGGTATAGCCTCTAGGTAGTCAACTTGCCAAGGAACACCGTCCAAGATGGCGGCACGTCCAGAGAAACACTCAATGCGGATGTCTAGATGTAACGCGCATTGGTCTCGTAGCATCAGCTGGTGGTGAGAGCTCACACCAACCAGGTCGTATACATGACCATTGTGCTCTATGGGTGCGGGAGCCCTTACTCGCTCGCATCGAGATCTTGCATAGACTGGAGACAGTGGATCGAGGGAGCCAAGTTGCCATTTCGACAGAGAGCTGTCTCTATAAGGACAGCTATCCTTGGTAGGTAGACTAGGCTTGATGACATTATTGTATCTCATGTTGGGTGCTAAGGAAACTAGGAGAGCAGTCAGGCTCAAATGGATACCGGCATAGCTTTGAGTAAAGTATCTGCTCGCGTGAGCACGATTTGACTTCCCATTGCCAAATTAAGACGTCACCCGAGGAGCGGCCCGAGATCAACTTCGAGGGGCATAAAGGTGATAAAAGTGGGCTACACGGAAGATCGTATATGTCATTGGCTTCACTTCGTTGGTCAGGCGAATCCCAAAGAGGCTTTAGCTGAGCAAGCTGAACCTTTGGTAAACTATATTTAATGTCTCAGTTCATTCGTCCAGCATTACCGTGACTGATCAATATTGACGTAAAAGTTGTCAGCACGGGACGGCATTTAAGACAAGATCTACAGTACCCCACATTATGGCTTTCAGAGCCACCGCTTTGAGCGGTGAAGTACCGGTTTTAGCTGCCTCCTTGTGCAGATCACTTTACACCATGGTCTAAGCTTTCGGAGAATGGCTGGCGCTAGGGAATGGAGAGGGGGGATCGGAGGAGTTCAGCCAGCCTCTTTATGTGAAGATCAGAGACGGCAGATGAGCGAAGCAACACGAAAAACCAATATCCCGGCAAGAAAGAATGACAAGCTGTCTGATAATACGAGATACCTACGGACAGCTATACCTCAATTCTATAGGTTGAAGTAGACTACGGAAGAAAGCCAGACGAGTAGCGAGGTAAGGCGTGCAGTGTGCGACAACTATTGGCCAGAATCAGCTCTAGGTGACACTTCTCAAAACACAGGAGAGGAGCAGCTTTCACTTCCTTGATGCCACAGGTAACAGGGCGCGAAAGAACAAAGAAGCCTTCCCTTAAATGCCCTAAGTTCTAATTCGTTTCAGATCCTTTGTATTCGCCATCCAGCATTTCCAATAGAGTCCCGATTAGACCAGCGAGTAGCTGCAATCAAATCACGAAATGAGAATTCTTCCATGAAGTCCTTATTCCACCCAAAAAAGGACCTTCCCAAGCATCCCTCAATCACCTGCTGCACATTATAACTGAATGTGCCAGGCGGCACCCTGTATGGGACAACATGGCGAGTTTTCGAAGCTCGAAAACAAATTATCATAGATACATTATTTTCTGCATTTGCAACCAGGATACGACAATATGGGTCGGCACCTTATCTCAAAAAGCGTTCGACTACATTTCCGGGATAATTTTCGTCACGGCACTCGGAGAAAGTCAAAATGACATGGGCCACAAAGAATTGCCAGCTTGACAGGGACCAGAAGTCCATATCTTTCCCGTTGTTGGTCAAGTTATCTGGTCCAAGGACTGCTGGAACCAAGGGTATTATGGAATCCATCCTAAAAAGACTGTTTCGGAAGAACATTTCCCAACACGGCGAGGTGAGAAGAGACTGCCCAAACAAGGCTCTTTTGACCGAGTTGTTCATAGCGCTTGTGTCATTTTCTATTTTCCATTCTAAGTAGTCCGTGCGGCCTACAGATGCTGCGAGACACATATTGTTGTAGAGTAATCTTATTCCGTGATCAGCAACAACCGACGATTTGTAACGTTTGGCGGCACGAATTCCGCCCCAAGGATTGATACCCAGAAAGCAGAACCACTTGATTTGATCGGAATCGAGTGATCTATCGTCAACCCAAGCACCAATGTATTCTAAGAAGCTGTACGGTGGCTTATCGATTTTGCTTTTCAGTCGCATGGGTGTTATAGAGCAGAAAGCATGCCTCTCTATGTGTGCTGTTCCTTTTTGACCCGAAAGCCGAAAGGCAGCAAAGCAGACCTGAGAAATAACATCAATAGTATCAATGTCGTCAAGTGCAGCACCCATTTGACGTGCAAGCTCTGGGTTTCTTGCATCTTTATGAATCATGTCGGGCACAGACCGGTGAACAAACTCAAGAATATGACGTCTTTCATAGTGTGTACCTTTATGACATTCAATAAGTCCGCCACAGGTACCTCGAAGCTGCACTTGAAGAACATCCTCATCTGGGATGGGTTCGTCCTCAAGACCGTCTCGCAATGAGAATTCGGAATCTCGAGCATAGTCATCCATAAGGGATAATGTGAGTAATGGTAGCTCTAAATAGTTTGATTTTGCAGCCCGGGGAAAGTTTATAATCCGTAAAGTCTTTATCATATCATCAGGTTCAAGTTGCTGAAGGATATGATGAAATAGTGACTCGAGACTTTGAGGCAAAGTTTCGAGGTATTTTCTCAATGCTTCGCTGGTGACCCTATGTGTTATCTTGTTCCGGATTGCTTTGACAACAAGATATGTCCAGAGGAAAATGCCCGAAGACCGGTCGGGGATAGCTGAAATGAACTCGCTTTTGAGATTTTCGTCGTCGAGGTTGCCGAGGCGGCTACGAACGTAGTTTCGCATATCAAACCTTGTCAAATCCTGGAGCCGAAAGCTGCGATCGTTTGCATACTCATCCATGAAAACGCCCTCTTCTCTACTGGAAAGACAAAGTTTGAGGTTTCCATTGGCATGAATCGTCCACTCACGAAGCACATTGACCAAATCAATGTAATCCAGCCCATCCTGGACACCAGGCTCAAACTCATCAAGGCCATCGATAAAGATGCAGTATTTGTGTTGCTGATAAAGATGCTCGTTTTGAAATAGCCTTTCGAGTGCCTTCTTGATGAAAACCGAGGGGATTTGTTGACGATTCTGAGCCCGCCATGGGCCCTGTTTCACCTGGTTCCATTGCTCAGGAAATATCTCAGGTACTAGGTCGGGACGTTGCTTCAGCAAGTCATGAAGAATTGACCGATGAAGCCCGTCTAGTGACTTCTGTGCTTTTGATCCATTCCGCCAAAAGAAGAATGAGGCAAATACGAGTTTCTTTGCGCCTGTGAAATAAGTAAGTTGAAAATCCTACATACGACTGAATATTACTCACCTGCCCACTTCATAAGCATATCCTTGGTCTTCTGATGAGAACACAGAAACTTCATCAAAGTGGACTTCCCAGATCCCAGCTTTCCTGAAATGTGGAAAATCGGCGATGATGGCACTTCTGATGAAAGCCAGCGCACGAACTTTTCTTGCGATTCAAGCTGCATATGTGGAGAAAATTACCATCAGCTCAATCTTTTGCTGTGTCATTGTTACCAGTACCTTGCGAGCCTCGTTGATCAATCTTTCGTTATACTTCAGGTAGCCTTCCTTCTTGATAAATTCAATAGGCTCGTAAATCCACTTGAAAGTGTCTTCATGAGCATTGTGGACAGCTTCATATCGGTGGCCCATTTCCTCAAATCTGAGGCTTTCTAGTATGTGATCCTGATACATTGAGTGTCGTGCATTCTCATCGATCATAAGGAACCGCTGAAACTCTATGGGCATTTGGCAGTTGGGACTCGATAGTTGGCCTTGACGGAGATGTTCCATGGCTTGCGTCAAACTCTGAAGCTTGACTTCATTGCCTTTGGCCAGCGAAATCAACTGGTTGAAGCCATCCGCTGCCTCCACTCTGCAATTAGTTGGTAATCGTCTTGCTGATGAATAGTGGGATATGTATACCTGGAAAACTCGACAAGTGCGAGACTGAGCTGATCCCGATAGTCCTTCAATTGGTTGTCGAGATCACTGATATGCCTTGTCTTCTTGTTTGCCTTAACTGAGAGTCGCAGCGAATTGAAGGGATTGGATGAGTTTCGCTTCGGTTTAACTGCGTTCAGAACCTGAACAAGGTCTGTTGAAGTCGCTTTACACTTTTTGGCAAGGGCCGAGAGCGATTCCTGTTCTGGAGTCAAACGGGCGTGTCCCACGACATCCAACCTCAAAGCTGCTTTCTCGACCTCGCCCGCCACATCTTCACGATGCCTGTTGTCTTCTAGGACGCCATCAAAAGAGCTGTGAATCCTGTAGGCTATTTTTACAAGTTTGAGGCCCGCTTCAACGAAGGTCAAGATCCCAGAGGCTAGTCCGACCGCCGAGACGGGATCCATGGTGTCTATGCGATAAATACAGCTTTAAGGATCAGTTTTGAAAGCGGATGAGGGGAAATACCATGTTGGCGGTGCTGATGGCTGCCTCACAACGCAGCCTGATTATGCAAAGTCATCTAATAATCTGCCTTGCTGCATTGCGGCCTGAGGTCTCAACATTCTCGTCAATGGTTAGTTATCCGATGTCTTGGTATTATGAATGGTCAGCGAAAGACTGGGCTGTTCGCAATTCGGTTTACAAAGGAGGTTCTATTCATGGAGACCTTAAGTCACGACAAGACAAAACTACCATCCCGTAGATAGACTAGTTGAAGAGGGTAGTAAACTCTTGCAGGATTTACTCTTTGCGTATGACATTCGTACTTACTATCTGGATTAACATTGTTCCGCGTTGTCTTAAATAACTGTTGGATGACGTGACGGTGATTGGCTCTATCGCAATCACTGGAAGCTCTCACGCCATACCCCATGAACATCTCGATGGCAGCTTTATCGCCTATCACAAGCCAGAAAATTTCAAGAAGTCTAGGATGATATAATGTGCATAACCGAAGAGACGCTAAGTATAGGAACGTGGAGGGTAACCGGCCTAATGGAACTCTTATCGACAAATCAGATCTCCTGCTGCAGTCCACGGCTCATCAGCTTGCTGGACGGCAGTTATTCAGCAACTCATAGTGCATTGCATCATCAAAGCTATACAAGCGACATGGATTCGTTCCTGCCGATCATTCAACATAAAGCCTTGAAAGAGGGCCCCAGAGCCAGATGCCGAGACATCAAACCGAATTGCTGGATCTTTTGCACGCCCAAGACTCTTGGCCAAAATGTCACTTCACATTCGGGCAGATACAAGCGAGAATGGCATTGAGCCACCTCTTTCTCAAGCTGTCGGCTATGTCGTTGTTATCGCGATTGGCTTCCTTATCGCGTTTATCATGATGTTTTTGACGCATATTCTGAAAAAGACGGTCGGCGAAGATAACAAGACGACCGAGATGTTCATGACTGCCAATCGAAGTGTCGGCACTGGCCTAACTTCGTCAGCTGTCATTTCATCGTGGCTATGGAGTACGGCTATGCTTGGAAGTACTCTTGTTGGATATAACTTCGGTGTCGCTGGGCCATTCTGGTTTGCAGCTGGGTATGTCCTACCTGCCGGACCATATTGGGTTATTTATTGACTTTGACCCCAGTTGCTCACCCATGATTGTCTTCTTCGCCCTGCTTGGAATATCGTGCAAGCTGAGAGTCCCCGAAGCGCATACACTACTTGAAATTGTACGAATTCGCTATGGTACATCAGGCCATATCGTGTGGATTGGCTTGTGTTTGATCAACAACATCATCGCTATCGCGAACATGTTGCTTGGTGCCAGCGCAGCCATATCTGCTTTGTAAGTTTCCTCTACAAGATTCTGTTCATTTGCTGACTCGACCAGATCTGGCATCCATATTATCGCCGCTACCTTCTTGTTACCCGTCGGAGTCGTGTTGTATACTTTTGTTGGCGGTATCAAGGCAACCTTCCTTACTGACTACTTTCACACGTTTGTCATCACAATCATTATCTGCTTTTTCACCATCAAGGCATTCCTCGTGCCTGAGATTGGATCTCCTGGTGGTCTGTATGATTTGATCGTTCAAGTCGGAAAGGATCATCCCGTCGCCGGTAATCATGACGGATCATTCTTGACTATGACTAGTAAAGATGTAAGTACCTGTTCCGCAGTTTATCAAGGCTTGAACTCACACAACTTAGGCTATCTACTTCGGTATCATTCATGTCTTGGCCAATTTCGGCCTCGTGATTATGGACACTGGTTTCTTCGCCAAAGCTTTCAGTGCTGCACCTCAAGCCGTTGTTCCAGGATACATCATCGGCGGCATCGCCTACTTCGCCATCCCATGGTGCCTCGGCACTTTAATGAGCTTTTCTGCTCTTGCTCTTGAGGATACACCCCGTTTCCCGACTTACCCTCGCCGCATGTCTTCGGTCGAAATCTCAAATGGCCTTGTCCTCCCTTATGCTGCCATCGCAATTGCTGGCAAGGGTGGTGCCGCTGCCGTGCTTCTGATCACTTTTATGGCTGTTACTTCAACCATTAGCGCACAGGTTATCTCTGTTTCATCAATCATCAGCTTCGACATCTATCGTCAGTACTTCAATCGTGCGGCTACTGACCGTGATGCTATTCGGTGGAGTCACATTGGCGTCGTGTTCTTCGGCCTATTTTCTGCTGCTTTCTCGACCGCACTGTACTACGGCAAGGTTGATCTTGGATGGACTTTGTACATGCTTGGAGTTTTGACATGTCCTGGTATCTTCCCTACCGTGTTCACGATTCTCTGGAGAAAACAGTCCAAGATTGCTGCCATCGTATCACCTCTCTTAGGCATGGCGACTGGCATCGCAGTTTGGCTTGGTTCGGCCTCGTCACTGTATGATGAAGTTACTGTGGCATCCACTGGAAAGTCTCTTCCTTGTGTATATGGAACCGTTGCATCCGCTTTAAGTCCAGCCTTATACTCGGTCGTGATTTCGCTCATCAAGCCTGCCAACTACCAATGGGCCGACTTTAGAAACGAGCGTCTTGCATTCGACCAAGTTGGTTCAACAAAGGAAGAGGTGAGAACACACGAAGAGAAGGTGGCCAGCTACACTGCGGATAAGGCCAAGCTCAAGCACTGGGGTACTCTTGCAGCGATCTGGTCTGCTGCGACGTTCTTGGGACACTGGGTTCTATGGTAAGAGACAATTATTCCCTGTTCCCTAGTTTTGACTGCTAACAGAAGATTTGAAAAGGCCGCTTCCTATGTATGCAGCTAAGTATGTCTTTGGTAAGACATTCTTCGTTGCCTGGATTGTTATTGCGATCATTTGGGTATGGGGCACAATGTTTGTTGCCGGATTCTACCCCATCATTGACGGCTGGCCGCAATTGAAGACCGTATATAGAGGACTGAGAGGCCAGAGGTCAGTTGAAGGTGAACCTGAACTGGTTCAGAATGCCCAGAGTGATTCTTCAATCACCGAGAGGGAAGAGAAAGGCAGCACTGGTATCCTGGCGTGATAATGAGTAAACCGTCAATATATATAGCCAATCGAATGACAATTTTGATTGAGACTGCCTATGAATAAGCACCCCGCCGCGTTCAACTTCCATTTACTCTCCTGGTAGTTAATGAGATAGGAAAGCATTCGCGCTGAGGTTGCTTATCTGTCAGTGACAGCCCCGGTTCGGCATTAGCTTCCCCGCTTCATCCACCAGAGCCGACAGAGGCCGCGTCCGATAGCGGCATTAATCAAACACCTAACTTCAACCCCAATTCCGGCTTATCACCAACACGCAGATCCATTCCATTTCACATTGTAGAGAACGTCAAAAGAATAGGCCCTCAAGATGCCTTTTACGGTTCTCTCAGACACCAATGTCAATCACATTCTCGACACATTATCTCCATCTGACGTGACCGACCTCGCCAACGCTCTCGAGCGAGCTCTCATCCAATATTCTTGCAACAATGAACAGCAGTACCAACCTCATCGAGCGGTTGTCAATCGAGATGGTCAAGTCAGCTTGTTCATGCCCGGAACCACAGACCAATTACTCGGCGTAAAAATCGTCGGCATAACCCCAAGCGACAAGCTCAAGCCATCCGAAGCAGGCCTCAAGAGCGTCTTGACTCTGTGCGACGCAAGAGGCCAGGCTATTGGTACTCTCAACGCAGCTGCTCTCACCGCTTTTCGAACAGCACTTGGTTCAATGTTACCTTACCGATTCCGGCGTAACACTGAAAATATCGTGGTGTTTGGGGCGGGGAAGCAAGCGCTCTGGCATATTCGCTTGGCGCTCCTGTTGAAGGAGAAGGATATCAAGTCTGTGACGATCGTCAACCGTTCTGCTGAGAGAACCCAACAGTTGATAGAGTCTCTCAAGTCGAATGATCAATCTCCATGGCCATCACATATTAGCTTACGGGCTTTTGATCCCCAGGGTGACCGCGATGCAGCTTTGGAGGCTCTGGTCGTCGATGCAGACGTCCTGTTCTTTACGACGCCAAGCATGGAGCCTCTGTTCCCGGCATCTTACCTCACATCTCAAAAGGCTCTGAGCAAAACTCGGTATCTTGCGGCCATCGGCTCTTACCGCCTGGACATGCAGGAAATTGATCCCGAGCTTCTGAAGCAAGTCATCGCCCCATCAGGGCCCTTTTCATCTGTGTCGTATCAAGGAGGATCAGTGGCAGTGGATAGCCGTGATGGATGCTTGCAAGAGGCTGGAGAACTGGTCAAAGCTAAGATCCCTACGGATAGGATGCTTGAGATTGGCCAGCTGTTCCAGAACAAGAATACCCATAACCCAGATGACCTCAATAAGTGGCTTGAGTCTGGCTTTGTTATCTATAAGAGTGTTGGAACTGGTGTTATGGATCTGTCAATTGGTCAGGAATTGCTCCGGTTGGCCAATTTGAAGAACGTTGGCTTGACTACTGAGGACTTCTGAAGAATTTACAATCTATGAATGGGATTTAGAATCCTTGAATACAATCCAAATCTGACTGGCTTCGTCTTTAGCCATAACATGGGAAAGCACCTCCAGAATTCCTGAATTGTCTTCGTTGTTCATGTATCTTCCAACCTAGGTATACCCCCAGCAAAATCATCAGGGCTGCCATTATGTCAGTTGAGTTCTTTCCCATGCGGATATTGCTGGCGATGGACTTACCACGTAAAACTCTGCAGAGAACAATATGCCGCTCGAAGCTTGCCGACCCCTTCTTGGAATTGGTAGATATGATATCTAACAGACTGTGATGCTTTGTCTGTTCTCCTGAGCTCATAGGCCTAACTTTATAGCCTTTGGTTTTTTTCAGTACCTCGAGCACTCGGCCCTTGTTCTGTGGATCAACAGCTTGAATCCATTCATACAACGACATGATTGGCTTTCCATCACGCTCATTCCAACCCGTGAGTTTCTCAACCAAAACTCCATCATAGTCTTGGCATTCAATAGTCAACGGACCTTTAGGTCTGGGAAAGTGAAAGGCGACAGTAGGAGGAGGGGCCAAATGCTCGATGGTAACGAGAAACCCCGATGGGGCTCCATGTAACAGAAACTGTTCAACAGCGAGGCCGAAACGATCAGCATGAAAGGGAAACTTCAAGCCAATCCAACCCATGAAACAGGAAACTAAGAATCTTTCCCAAACTGTGAGATTGTCTGAGAGGGCATAGCTAGGTCCGGTGGAAGAGGGGCCATCGACTGGATGACTTTTTTCAAGTTCAACACGAGGCTGCGATGCAGTGTCGGGTCTTCCATCAACGGGCGAGGAAGTATCAAACATAAGATTAGCTTCGAAGTATGTCCTTTCTAGAGATGCGAAAACACTTTCGTAAAAGTAACTCAACTTTTGAATAAGCCGACCGTCTCGAAGATAGGTGTCCAGAAGTGCGTGTGCAATGAGCGTCCTTTTCCATGGCTTGTCAACAGCTTGGGAATTATTCCGAAACTGCCACTCAATATAGTCAACATGACCTATAAGTGCAGCTTGGCAAAGGGTACTGAACGTTTCACGCCTGGTGATTGCTCCGTATCGAACCAGGCTCTCCAAGCCATGATTAGCAAACACGTGGATGCCCTGTTGTAAGAGAAGATGACTTGGCTCAGGCTTAGCATCAAAGGGATCACCGGCCCATGACGAAATGCATTGAAGAAAACGGTATGGAGGTTTATCGACCCTCGCTGCTAGGCGCATCCATGTCACGCCGGCGCATGAAGGTCTGGCTTCTGATTTGTTCTTCCTGAATTGCGCTGCTGCGAATATCAAATGGGAGAGAGCATCGATGGTGTTGAAGCCCTGTAAACTTGATTGCATTTCGGACTTCATTTTGCCTCTTTCAAGCATTTCTGGGATGGATCGATGAGCGAAGCTAAGGCCTCCCCAATCTCCGTAATATCTTGCAGTAGATTTGTGACATTCGACAAGGCCCCCACAGATACCACGCAGCCTTTTCACATAGATCTCTGGTGTTCTGTTTTCATCTATGTCCGTAGCATGATAAGACATAAAATTTTCTTGTGTGGAGAAATCTCTATCTCTCTGGTAATCCTCCAGGAATGAGAACTCCATCAGGGCAAATGTCAGATAGTTTTCCTTGGCGGTTCTCAACAAGGACATTGTTTGATAGGAGGTCCGCCGACTTCCCTCATCAAGCTTGTTGAGAATGTGCTGGAACAGCGCCTCCAGGCCAGGTGGAAGGCTATCGAGTAGCCGAAGGAGTTGCTTCTCAGACACCTCGTCCTCGATCTTCTTCCGGATCTCATTGACAACCAGGACAATCCAGAGGAATATCCCACTAGCCTTTTTTGGAATAACGATTTCAAGCTGTTCCTGGAGTTTAGAGTTATGGAAATGGGATAACGAATCTCTAACATAACGTCTCATGTCAAACCAGGTCAACTCGTGAAGTTGAAGCCGATACTTCGCCGAAAACCCGTTCAGGAAGACATTATAATCTCTGCTGGAAACCACCATCTTCAACCTGCCACGGGAGTTCTTGACCCAACCTTTCAACATGCTTACAAGATAGGTCTGATCCTTGCTATGAGTGTCTTCGTATTCATCGAGGCCATCGATAAAAAAACAGAAGCGAATGTTCGGAGCGCACGAGTCATTATTGAAGATGATCCGTTCTAGTGCGGCTTTTGCAACGTCAATTGAGAAGTGCAACTTGGTCTGTACCTGCCAAGGACTTTCCTTAACTTCTTTCCAGTGATCTGGTAGAGCCTTGCTGATAATGTGGGGATAAGCATTGAGCATATCGTACAAGAGAGATCTGTATAGTCCGTTCAAGGACTTTTGCATATCAAAGCCAGGTTTCCAGAAAAAGAACCGGGAAACAAGAAGAGGTGTATCGCCTATAGAGAATAGTAAGAACTAGGTATATGGATAGAAGAGATACCTTGTAGCTTACCAGCCCACTTTTGAAGCTCAACTTGAGTATTTTGATGTGTGCAGAGTAGTTTCATAAGTGTGGACTTCCCTGAGCCTAGCTTACCCGAGATATGAAAGATGCCTTCGGATGAAGACAGCCAGTTCAAGAAAATACTTCTTGCCTTTGACTTCATCTCATACATACCATTTGCTTCTGATTCGCTCAGCCCTTCTTTCTCGGGCTCAAACATCTCCTGGTCTTTTACTAGCCAGTCAAATGTCTTTTCATGAGGATAAAGAACTCTTTCATCTCTCTCGTGCACACTCTCGAACCGAATACTGTCCAAGATTCTTTGTTGATAGATGGATGCAAGAGCTTCATCCTGAAGGCCCAGCACACGAAGTAGCTGAGTAGTTGCCTCATCACCGATATCCTTAACTGACATACCCTTGTTGAGAAATTCTACATGCCTCTGGAGCTTTTCTAGCCGAGAGGCATCATTCTGAGCTATAGCTAAAAGCTTTTTTGAGTACGCTACGGAGTCTTGCCTATAGATAAGCTATCAAAAACTGCAGTGAATGGTATAGGTTGGAGACTCCGGTACCTTGAGAGATCCACTAAGCTCAATGCCAATTGACTTCGACAGTCATTGAGCTGTTTCTCCAGGGCTTTAATATTGTTTTCGCAACTCCAGGCTCTATATGCGGACTTGTAGTCCTCAAACAGGGTCTTTCTATTGGGTCTGATCTTGTCGAGAAGGTCCAGGATCTTCTGTGAGAGCTCATGGCATTTCAGCGCGAGGTCATGGAGAGCCCTCTGTTCGGACGATATCGACACTTGAACCGGTGGTTTGAGGCTTTGGGAGAGCGCTTTCATTTCGTCCATAATGCATTTTCGCGTCTGATTTGCCTCAACTGTGCCATTAGCGGACTCCCGAATTTCGCGGGCGCTTTGCAGTAATTTAATGCCTAGTGGGACGAAAGAGATGATAGCGGAGGCCAAACCTACGGCAGTCACAGGATCCATTATCGATGGGACGTGAGCCTTCGTGACTAGGAACAATAGAGATTGGGTGAGAGGAGGAGGCTTTGTCTCATCCTGATCTGAGATTTCTCTTGCTCATGTCTGCTGACTCACATAGATTCCGGATTCCACCAATTAAAGCTGCAGAAATAGTCGACTCAGCCTCAATGTTAGGCATAATCCTGAGAAATTGAAGAAATTGAGTTGTCTCTATATTATCTAAGATTTGCATGATATTCTATGTCTAAAAGTAATTGCGTAACTCCTTCCAATGTCCATTTTCTTTCAATGATGAGTAAAGATATTATGCAGCGTGTAATGAGTGATTATGTTATAGTTCCTCAAAGCTCAGCCCTTGTTTGCCATAGCTGTTGCTTGAGCAGCCTTCGCCGAGTACTTGCATCGTTGTCGAATTGCTGGGCCATACTTGAAGAAGATGAATGGCATCGGCAGGCATGCAAGAGAAAGGAAGGCTGGTACACAACTGGCCCATTGTGTGCCTAGGTTATCATACATCTGCTTCGTGAAAAGCGGAAAGGCAGCGCCGAACATGGATCGTAACACCGCATTTGATGCGAGCACCGAGGCGGCGTAAATAGTGTATGAATCGATAAGATAGCTGAAAATGCTGGTGAAGACGAGTGACATGCCGAGACCGAAAGGGACGCCGGCTGCTACTGGAGCCATCCAATGCACCGAAGGGTATGTTGTCCTGCCAATTGTTAGATGATGTACTGTGGGATGAGAATAGTTGACTGACCAAGCGAACCAGAACATGCCAACAGGGACACATATACCACCTAGCATGCATCCAGGGAGACGATACTCAGGAGGTACGGGTTCACCATTGAAACGTTTGGAGACCTTCATATACCATATGTTGATAAGACCGACAGTGGGCACTGCACTAAGCATTCCAACGGCGACTCCAAGGAATGCCAACCCTCCCTTTCCAGCCGACCAGCCTCGTTCGATCTGGAAGACAACAGGGTATGCGCCAAACAGCATGTAGAGTGTTCCGAAAAGAATAGCGACGTATATCGAGAGGAGAAGGACGATGGGTTCGACGAAGAGGAGTAGCCAAGGGCGGATGAGGGCCTTTTTGAGGACGACAGTTGGTGGGTCGGCCTTGCCTTGGTGTTCGTAGATGGAGATATAGACTTTGCCTGTCTTCTTTGACAAGAAGTCGGCTCGGTTCTGCAGGATATAAGGTGCGTAGGTTTCAGGGGCGCAGCACATGTCAAGTACCCAGAAGAAGCCTGCAATGATGGCCATCAATCCCATCACCTGTTAGATCGATTAGTGTATGAAGACCGAAGTAGAGACCAAGTAGGCTTACCCATCTCCATCCATCACTGTCACTGAGATAGCCACCAATGAAGGGGCCCAAGGAAGGACCCAGTGCAGGCGCCAAAGAGAAGAAAGCCATGGCGATAGCGCGTTCATCAGCTTGGAAGATATCAGAGATGACGCCGCCAGCATTAGTCAATGGTGAGGAGCCAAAGGTTCCGCAGAAGAAGCGAAGGACTAGAAGAGTCGCGACGCCATGGTCTGCTGTGCATGCAGCGCTGAAGACGACATACAGACCGTAGGTGATAACAAAAATAATTTGGCGACCGTAGATTTCGGAAAGTGGTGCCCAGAAAAGAGGCCCGACAGCGAAACCTAGGACGTAGAGAGAAACACCAGCGGTGATGAGTGTCTGACTGGCTTCAAAGTGGATCATGAGCTTCATGATAGTACCTACGATATGATATGTGAGCTGAGTCGGTTGGCGAGGGCTATAATACTGACCTGTATAGGCACTAGAGCTAAATGCGACAGCAAAACACGTTGCGGCTGAAACCATGGTAATTGTCCATTTCAACCACTTGGCCCAATTGTGTGGGTTACCTGTATCATCAGGAATCCAACTAACAACAAAGGGATCTTCAAAAGAGCCTGATCCAGGATAATTATGGTTCTCAACAGCCTGATCAACTCTCGTCCTGTCAAAAATGAGGTTCACCAACGATCTTGGTCGTGGTTTTGCGTCTTGGGGTTTCTGTCGTAGGGTTTCATCGTCACTCGCAGAGGAGCTATGCAAATCTGGTCTAGAAGACATCGTGATGCTGTGAATCTGCAATGTTTGTTCATACTATTCCGCAAAAGGACTTCCAAGACGGGAGGACGAGCCCTTTATAAAAAGATGGCGAGATCGGGGTTCCATTTCGTCGGGAGGGCCGGTGAGCGGGCCTTGAAGCCAGGGTGAGAAACAGGCGATTTCTGCTGTGACGACGGAGTCACAGGACGGATTGGGGAGTGGTGAGACCCAGATTTGGGCCTGTGACCTTTCGATCTTGCGGGTATCAAGGAACGAAATTTGATCTTGATGACGAAGTCTGCATAATCTGCCTGCAAGCCGGTATATCGCAGTCTAGGAGCTCCGACATTTTCGATAATTCTTCTTCTAGATCCACCGAAACGTGGTTTTGACAGGTGCAGACAGGGATTGTGTAAATTAGAGATAAGAAACTTGGGCCATTGCAATCATGCTTAAAATGTCCGACGGAGTTTGTAGGCGAAAATGGAGGCGAAAACCCCGACTGTGGATCAGTGTCAGTCCACTATTTGCCGTGCGTTCCTTGCCAAAACTCCGGCCGAGGTCTGAAACGTAAATAGAAATGCAGACTCATGTGTTTGCAAGGCTGATCACATGTTCTTGAGCTGAAGAGTAATTGGCAATTATAAATAGTACGGGCTGGTACTTCACTGCTTCATGTGATTTTGGTGAATTGTTCCAGGTCCTTATTACAAATGCCAAGAATGACGTTTTAAGGCCAGAAATACGTGGAGATGCGAGCACTGTACGTACCAGGCTTTCAATCTCATAATTTTTCATCAAGATCATGACGTTGCATCATCGTATCATGTATCGGGTATGGAGCTCATTGCCGTCTTGGTGTTTTCAGTCCTGGGCTTCTCGGCCGAAAACGGGTTTTGATCATGTGACGGCATAACCATGATTGGCAATGGTTCAGCTCTCGCTTTTTGACGTCTCCATGGTGCTTCAATTGGCAAATCAATTCGCAATCTTGGGTTTTGTTATCGGAAAATCGATCTGCCACTTCCACAACACCTTTGTAGGTAGTTTTACGCCCATTCGCACCACTGCTCATCAAGGTCCCCAAGCAAAAGGTGTCCACTGAAGACGCGCGAATTGGCAATCCCAATTTGAGTCAACTACGCACGAATCTTGTGTACAATTGTCTCTTGCAATCACGACTGGGAAAAAGTACCATGGGGCGAACTGAACCGTCTGTCGGACGACCACCAGCGTCTTTCCGCAAAGATGCGCGCGCCAAGAAAGCCAAAGCCACCATCAACAAGGTTATCCCTACCCTGCTGTCTGGACATCCCAGGGCGCAGAAGGGAATCGACTCAGCAGAGCTCATACCTTTCATAAAAGACCCAGTAGTTCCTGCTATATACGGCAAGATTTTGGAAGAACAAAAGCAGAAGAAAAACTCAGACACCAAGGGTACATCCTCTGATGGCGCCGATGATCCCTACAAGATCTTAGAGAAGCTCAAAACACCCAAAATCTCAATTAGAGAAGTCGATACGCTTTCAGCTGCGAAGGGTCTTCTCGATATTCAGATACCAGCGGGGATCGTACCAGACCTCAGTAATACGAGAGCTCATGTGACGATTTTGAACATGGGTTCGCCTCTGAACCCTGGCGGTGGGTTTCTCAATGGAGCGAACAGTCAAGAGGAGTCACTATGTATGCGTTCGACACTGTACCCTTCTCTTAAGGACGAGTGGTATCGTCTACCTGAATACTCAACGATTTGGACGCCTAATGTTCTGGTCTTCAGAGATGAGGAAGGGAATGATCTGGATAAGAGGGATCGGTTCTACGTCGACTGCGTCACAGCAGCTATGATTCGCGGCCCAGAATTTGAGCTCGATGACGATGGAGTAGCTTCATACGCCAACAAAAAGGACCGCGACGCCGCATATGCCAAAATGAAGGCGGTGATGCGTGTTGCTATGTATAAGGGGAGCAAACGCCTCGTACTCGGAGCTTGGGGCTGTGGAGCGCACGGAAACCCTGTCGGCGAAATAGCAAGGATTTGGAAATCTGTTCTAAATCCTAGGTACGATAAGTCGAAACCACTTAAGGAGAGGTGGGAGAATATCGATGAGATTGTGTTTGCGATCAAAGATCACAATATGGCACAGGCTTTCGCGGAGGCTTGGGGCGACGGCCTCGAACGGCCAGACGAAACAAAAGAATATGATGAGGAGGGGAGAGAGGAAGAAGGAGAGGTGATTGACTTAGCAGATGTCAAGACGCAAGAGTTGCAGGACAAGATCAAGGAGCTGGAGCAGAGGATCCAGAAGGCGAGCAATCCGAAAGTCTCGGAGGGGCTGAAGAATATTCTTGAGGGACTGAAGAAACAGCTTCCTGCGGAGGATGAAGCTTCGACTCGGGAGAGTAGTGACTGGGAAGATGTCAAAGCTGAAAGCGCCGGATCTAGCTGATCTGTCGATCTCAGGATCCACGTGGTCCACGCAGTGTCGTTATCGTCAAAGCGCACAACTGAAATCAGCCAGAATGCCAGATACGGTAGACTGATCCCTGGGAAGCAAATATCCCGAACTTCCTTTTTGATAAGCGGAACATTGTTACCCAGGGTCGTGTCCAGAGATCGCTAGGTTGGGAGGTAGATGTCCGGGAATTTGATATCCGACACCTCCGCATCACTCACCGTCTTCTACGCACGACTCACAAGTTGCAAATGATCTAACCTCATATATCCAATCACCAGACCGTATCTCACACGTAGCACAGTCTCCCTCACACTACCATCAATTGAGACCCTGCATTTGGCTTGTCTATCACTGCTTCGTTGTGATTTGTAGTGCGGAGGGGAGCCCGCATGCCGGACCCGTCTCCGCACAATACTACCTCTTCCTCCACGGCTGATTGGCCATTGCACCATCTCAGAAACTTTATAACTTGGCAGAGAGTTGATGAACTTGAGACAGCGGCATATAATGCTGTTAATGCTCTTGATCGACACGTCCATAGGCTATATAGTCTGCCGCTCGACCGAATTGCTTAGACTTTGATGTCCATGCACTGTAGTGTACAAAACAGGGTCATTGAATTTTAGGCAACCTTGATAGAAAATTTCTCCATGTAGACCTAGTGCACACTTGTTCATGATTCCATAAACTTCTGCGTAAAATGAGATGTCTTATCTCTCTTGATCGTCGACGTAGTCTGGACATGTCAAGCCTGCATACTTATCTATGAGACTTTGAGTGATCATCATTCCGGATTCCAGTTATCCAGTGATAAATACTGTTATCTCGGATACTTGAATGCCGCGCCGGCAGTTCCGGTCGATCTCTAGATTCACCTGAAGCTAGTCACCCAAACGCGTTGATCTAGCTTCGAGCCAATGTAACACCTCCGCATGCCATCCCTCCAGGATCCACTTCCCCAGATTCTCAAACCGGTGAAAGGGTAACTCTATTAGATCATGGTAGATATGCTATAGCTTATAAAGTGTCGGAGCTTCCCCTCGTTATTCATAGCTGTCAAGCTTGAACCCCCATTCCTCGTACAACCCTGCTCTCCTAGCCCTTAAACGAACCACGTCTCTTGACATCTTAGACAAGCAACATGTCTCCGACTACTAGCATCAATGGCAAGCCTAAGAGCGACCGTGACGACTTGGATCATGTGCGCTCAACCGCCAGCATTCCCCTCTCACCAGAACTGTTCGAGCAGCTGTACCTCCAGCCGCAGAACAGAGTCAAGGGAGATCTTCGAAAGACCTTCGGCAACCCAACGCCAGTTGGTGCGTACCTTATCCTTACATGTTTATAATAGGCTAACAGTTGAAGCGTTGGCTGGCTTTTTGATGTGCTCTACGCCAGCATCTATGGCCCTCCTCGGGTGGCAGGGCGCTGGTGGATTTGCCGCCGCTGCGAACGTGTAGGTCAAATAACGCTTTCATCGGAAATCCTTACTGACTATGTTAGTGGTGCCTACTTTGGCTATGGTAGTATTCTTGTTCTTCTGGGTGGCATCGGTGAATGGATCCTTGGTAAGCATCTTTTATCCCCAGATGTCGCTATTCTAACATGCATGTTCCAGGAAACACCTTCCCGTCGACCGTTTTCTTCACCTTTGGAGGCTTTTGGTTTTCCTTTGGTACAACTATCGTCCCAGACTCCGGCGCCTATAGCACATATTCGACCGACGGTACCGCCGCAAAAGGACTTGCTAACCCTCAATTCTATTCGACTTTCGCTTTCTTCCTGGTTTCAGTGGCTATCCTGTGTACCATCTATGCCATTGCAAGTATTCGAACGAATATCGCTTTCTTTTCTCTTTTCGTTCTACTAGTCCCATGCTGTAGGTGTACTCCTAGCTTTCGTGTAGAAGTTACTAATCCTGTGGGTAGTCGGTTGCCTCTCTGCCGCGTTCTTTGCTGCTTCTCAAGGGAAAGCGGACCTTTCTCTTAGGTGCCAGCATGCTGGTGCAGGAATCTTGTTCGCTATTTCAATTATTGCCTGGTATTTGTTCATGTCCATTATACTCATGTCAGTCGACTTTCCCATCACCCTTCCCGTTGGTGATCTTTCGACTATCATCCGTGGCAAGAGTGACAGCACCAAGGATGCGAGCAAGGCGGTTTAAGATGGATCACCTGACTTGAGACTACTATTTCTTGTAAGGATCCAGATTTATTCCGTTATATCTGGGAAAGGTTAATAACTGGGAGGTTGGTAAGGGACCATGGAGCTGAAAGGTTCAGGGACTGGTTACTTTCTCACTGTGAAAGCTTATTCTATTGAGCCGACATGTAATTAGTGAAAGGTTTAATGACGATAAGAGAGTTGCTTCTCCTTCTCCATTCCCATGTCGCCCTCAAAATCGCTTTTATATTTGTCGCTCTAGGGTTATATAGCGGCGACTTTTATCACACTATAAAACATCTCTTAAGTGCCAACGGTATGATAGCAAGCAGTATAGTGAGCATTACGTACTAATTATATCATGAGAATAAAACCTTGAAGCTTTTAAAGGTAAGAATAGAGTCCTATACTACGTAAGATATTTTAAACTTAATAATATAATAGCAACGTTATATTCTACTACTAGATATTCGGCGCACAGATTCGTTTGTATGTATTGACTGCTGCACCTATCGTGACTAGAAGAGCTTATCGAAATACACTACATATAGTTCTGTTCTAGTGTAATCAGTACCGACGCCCTCGGTAGTTCTTTTCCAGTTTCTATGGAGATCTAGTTGGGATGGGACTTGCAGGGGTGCATTATCAGAGTTTCGGCTCGGGCTCCCTGTCACGCTGGTGAGCAGACTCGAAAGATCTTATTAAAGGTAGTTGTCTTACTTAAAGTCGTTCTTCATTTCTCTGAGCTTTTCCATGACTCTCACTGGATCTGTCTCCCCAGTCGCCTCCTGGATGTCAGGATCCTGATACGTTAGCCTTGAACTCCTACTGCTGAATCGAAAACTTACACCAAGTCTCATGAAAACGTTGTGTTGCTGTAATAACGGCACATCAGTTATTTCTTTCCTTAGATCATGCTTAAAAGAAGAAATTACACAAACCTTTTCGCGTCCGATTGTGTATTTCCCAACCGTCACGGGATTGGCCTCAGCGAAGCTCAAAAGCTCCTGGATATGTCCCTTTTGCGATACCGAGTATGCGAAATTGGCATTACTCCGAGTGTACTCGTGCCCGGGCTATGTATGTTAGCCGAATGCATCCTCGCTATCTTCATCTCGTATTATCATACTCACAAAGACAACCGTATCGTCAGGAAGTGCAGCAAGATGAGTGTTCAAAGCCAAATGCATCTCTTCTGCGGTACCCTCAAAGAACCTCCCGCATCCTATCCATATATCAGTCAACGAAGGCCACTTCTTTCCATGATTCAATCTCTTACCTCCAGTAAACAAGGTGTCACCTGTGAACACCGCTTTCTGGTCCCCATCTTGGAAGAAGAAACAGATACTGTCCTGTGTATGACAGGGTGTATGTATACAGGTTATTGCAATGTTACCAAGCTTGAAAATCTCACCGTGGCTTGGGATCTTGGTGGCGCCTTCACAGTCCTTGCCGCCGATGATTTCAAGCTTGGGTTTGCCAAGCGCAGCCAGCTATCTCGGGATGTTAGCCTTTGCGGTACAGAGGATTATTATATGTACAATTTCTTCATTTCCACCAGCGTGATCCCAATGGCTGGACATGTATTAATGCACATCGCTTATGTTTGGTTGTTCCCGTTGTCAACTGACTGGTGAGTGTTTATAATAGCGATGAGATTGAGTTTATTGGACTGTATAGCGCCAACAAGGATCGGAATAATTCTTGACATATCGTCAGCTTGAATTTAAACTGTTTTGTATACAGCACTTACTCGGGAGGATTCGCAGGGTCGATTATTACAGCGTCGCGACTTTCATCATCGACGACGAGGTAAGCCCAATTGTCATTATTTCCCCACCCTGCACAAGGTCAGCGACGAGAAGGACATGTTAGACTGAACCTACACATGGGGATTGGTTGAATATACATGTTGCAGAACTGTTTCAGCCGATAGGAGATACGGAGCGATAAGGTTACGATTTAGCATGTAGACGATAGCAGTGCAAAGATTTATAGGTCAGATCGTGTAGGTCAGCTCAGGCATGTTTCATGGGTAGTGATATCATTGCATCCATCCCTTCAGCCGAGGCAATTATAACGAAAAAGGAAATTTTTACAGAGGGGTTTAGGGTGAGGCGACGCACTTCCACCCCCGTTAGTGCTCCGCTACGAGTGGCAGTCCACTATAATTGGCTCCCCACCCTTATCAGCAGCTACGAAACTCTAATGCTCAGGACAACCAACCGCTAATCTCCAGTATCGGTACCCCTGGAAGCACTTATCTGCTCTTGGTATGGGGGGAGCCCTTGGTAATCAGTCACAGGGTCAAGACAGGCATTTTGCGGGGTAGGATCTCAACTTCTACCGATAATCATCTCGGTCTTGAACTTACAGAACCTAAGAACGACCACTTTGTAACAACAATTCTTACTGTTCTCGCCATTCTTGCAAGTCGGAAAACAAATATCTCGAAGGGACTCGTCTTTCTTATCAAGCCTGTTTTATGATCAAATGCCCCCGCAAAAAAACAGTCAAGGCCGAGTTGCTCGATCCAGAGGCGGTTGCGTAACATGCCGGTCTAAACATGTAGGCCCTGGACCCATCCCCATTCTTCCCATCTGCAAGCAACTCATCTCTTTCTAGGCGAAATGCGACGAAACAAAACCGACATGCAAATCATGCGCTGCACGTGGTCAGAAATGCGGTGGATATCGCCTGGATGTTCGATGGTCTACCAAGCATGAGAAGCGCACCCGACAGTCTCAGTCGCGATCTCGTCAGTCGCGCGCAGATGCTTCCACTTCACGACCAGCGCAGACATACTCGGACACCCAATCTCAGGCTTCATCTAGACCGGAGCCTGCGTCTTTACCTGGTCCGGACCCCATCCCTCCATCAGCAACAGCCTCATTCGGGGATTTTGACTCGACTGTAAACGCGTCCACCTTCCATTTGAATGGTATCATGTCGCCCCAGTTTTGTATCTCAGCCGGCAATGACCTGTTTTCGTCTCAACTAGAGCAAGGGCAAGACGATATGTTTTGCCATGTTAGCGGCACCGACAGTGACAACCATGACACTCATTCATTGTCCAACGTGGCCTCATCGGCATCGCCTTTGCAGTGGGGAGAAGACGTCTTCGGGTCGGTGCAGGGCGATACCGACGCTGTTTCCTCCGACGCAATCTCCTTGCCGCCCTGCAACATAACCTTTGACTTCAACATGCCTCTACCAACAATCGACCACGGCAGACTCCCATTCGAAATGTCACCAAGCACTATCGCATATACTCCATCAGTCTTAATCGAATACTGGTTTCGCCACGTCTGCTCATTATGGTCCAATTATGATTCTGACGTCAATCTCAATCGCACCATCGCTGGCGCCTTGTGGTCCAGCTGTGAGCTCGTTTATCTCAGTCTACAGGCCATGTCGGCAGCCCATCTATCGGCCAAAGTTCCAATGATGCGACAAACATCCATCACCAACATGAAAGCTGCGGCCGAAATCATGAGGGCTGACCTGCATACTGTGAAATCTCACCAGCTCTTCAATTCAGTACCGACAAGTTTGTTATTCTCACTGATGGGCATCGGAACCAGTATTTGCTGGCTCAATGCAACCCAATTAGGATTGCCATTCTTATGCGAAGCAAAAGCCATACTTCATTCCGTCAATAAGAATAAGCACGCATTATCCGAGGAACAACGGCAACTTCTCTCTTTCTTCAACAAGAGTTGGCTCTATTGCGAGATGCTCGTGTCTATGGTGACATCGAGCTGCAAAAGCTTACAGAAGATGGAAGAAATGGGCGATGTCGAAGAAGCAATCCCTACTACTGCTCCCGTGACTGCTGATCCAGTTGAGCAGGTTCCGCATCCATGGACTGGGGTCTCATGCGACAGCTACAAATTATTCATGCGTGCAATGAAACTATGCCACAAATTTCGACGCAAAATTCGAACTCCTCAGGACATGTTCGCGTCTGCCAACATAAGCGCGGCCATGCAACTCATCGAGGAAGCTGCCATCGTAGAGAAGGAGACTTGCGATCTCGATGTGGAGTGCCGAGAGACGATGGGAGAGACGAACGACAAGAAGACACCCAACCAACATTTGTTCAACGTTGCTGAGGCTTACCGCCAATCAACGCTTTTACAATTATACCAGACGTTTCCAGAACTCATCGTCAGACGGAATGAGCTCGACGAAGTACAGGCCAAAGATGCACAAGCATTGTGGGATAATTGGATCACGCCAATTGCACTGAACTTGGTGGGGATACTCAAGTTGTTGCCTACAGACTCGGGTAGCAAAATGACACAGCCACTAATTTGCGTCTCGGCCAGCACTGGACTCAGGCGAAAGCATCTCGAGGACAAGGACGATGTCTCCAGAGACATTCCTTTCACCCAGGATACCAGTCTGGAGGACTGCGACATGATAAATTACCTTGACTTCGCCGGGGTCGCCGATGAACAACTCGAAGAGTCAAACCTCGAGCCTGAACCAGATCCAAGTTTGGAAATTATGACTGCAAGGCAATTTCTTCATGATCGCCTGGAGGCGTTGAAGACGGTTCTTCCACCGAAACCAGTGGCTGTAGCTCAGGAGTTAACAAAAGCTATTTGGCATGCGTATGACACGGAACAGTGCGGCAAGTATGCAATTCATTGGATAGATGTGATGGACAGTCGCAATTTGAAGTCAAATTGGGGATAATGCATTCGAACATGTATTTGTGAAGATAGGTTGATAATTTACATTCGAAACGCAACGACTTGTACTGCATTCAATCTCCATATCTCTTTCCTACAGCTTAGGTGGTTTGCAGCATGATGAGTCGCTCATGGCCGCCAGTTTGCTAACCTTATCAGTAGTGTCGAATCCAGCCTTCTTAGCAGCAATTTCGCTAGGCGTGATGGAATAAGAAGGCGGTACGTCCATGACTGGGTTGCAAGTGAAGAAGTGACGAGGCCTAAGTAATAGGGTGATCGGTTCCGCAGGCATAACTGGGAAATCCTCCGGAGCGGGGAAATGCGTGATACCAAAAGTATGCCAAAGGACGATATCAGTATTGGCAACATTCTGGGTGCCGTCACCAATCCAGGCTCCAAGACCTCTGGCTGGCTCACCAGAGGTCTGCGCGACGTGATTACCCGCAGCCCAGAGCTCGTCATCCGCATCTACATGCTAGTTAGCTGAGACTCTTTCATTTGGCAACGGACAGCAACGTACACTTTGTCACATGAACAGCATGTCGGGCGAAGAATGCTCTCTTCCAGACAAGGGAGCCCTCCTTGGGCATCAAGTTGGGCACGTCTCGGCTAACAAGCTTATATGAAACAGGCCGTCCACTCTCAGGGTTGAGCTTGTTCTCGTTCACAATGTCCCACGAGCGAGAAGTAGCGCCATTATAATCGGTGATGGCTTGGCCAGTGGTCTCAAGTCGAGTGCGCTTAGCATAGAAGGCATTACCATAAAGGTTGTTTGCGCTGCCAACTGGGGCTTCTGAGGGTACAGCGTCTACCATGTGAACGGTGTTTTCGTGCCCGTCGATGCTGGGGTTGATTCGGAGGAGGAAAAGATGTTGGTGATTGTGAGCGTTGACGCCTGATTGGTCAGCTTTTCGATCATGGATCTTTCGTCTAAATGGCTTACCCTTCTTGACTTGTGTTCCATATCCTTGCAAGTCCTCGCCGGGGTTCATGACGTATGTGTTGAGGATACCGGTGAGCTTGATATCGGGCTGAATGGTACCGTCTTGGTGAAACACCCACTTTGATAGATCAGTAATCCTGCATCGGCCCTCACAACATTTTTGACGTACCTGAATGGCATATTCGTAGTTGGCGGCAGTAAAGATATGCTGAACAATAAGCTTTCGAGCGCGTGTGACGATGGTTGAGTTGTCACGGAAGTCGGTATGCTTGAAGAGTATTCCGTCGTCTTCCTCGTGGATGCAAATGGCATTCTCGATCTTGCGGATCTGTCCGGTCTGGGTTGGCAGTTCAGCGTCGAGGTAATGAATAGCACCTTTCAAGTTAGCTGGTGTCTGCATTGGAAAGTCTTAAGTAGCCTACCCTTGCAATCGCATCCAAGAGAGAGACTGTTGGTCAAATATCCAGCGCCGTACTCTCCAAGATCAAAGGCATGCTTGCGATGGTGAGGAGGCTCGGGATGTCCGCTACATATCCAGTCAGCGGCAAAATTTGGGCCATTGAGGCACGGTCGACTTACTAAGGGACTACCATCTCTGAGATAGACATGCGATAGAAGATGGGCCGAACATTTCCCTTATCGTTGAATGTAATATTGTTGAAGACAATGCCCTCGCGGTAATTGAAGCCAATATGGAACTTCCAATTCTGCCACTCCAACTCCCTTCCGTTGATGTTGAACGAAACACCCTCGGGCTGTGAAATATAAATTGGCTTCAAGTCCTTTCTATACCCGCCCTCTTTCTGGATATACAAATGATGATAGTCCACAGCCTTATTTCGCTGAAGCGGTCGGCGGACGCGAGGAATATCGAGCGCAATGATCTCCTTCTTCCTAGGATCGTAGATTGGGTGGAAGTCGAGAGGATATTGGTATTGGCAGTTGTCGATGTCTGGGCGGAAGTACATCAGGCCTTGGAATAAACGAGTACCGCTGCCCCAGCGAGAGTCGTGGCTAATGGTCCATGGATCGGCATAGACCTTGTGCATCTCGTCGGCCGCGATACCGCTGATACGGCATTGTTCGATGACCTGGGGGTCTTTGCGACACGCTTCTTCGACCTCGAGGAGTTCTTCAACGAGGAGCTGCGAAAAGCGCACACGTTAGCTTTTTCTCCGACATTTATCTGGAGAGCTCTTACAATTGGCTGTTGCCCCCCAGCATGCTCCCACTTGGTGATCCTTTGACTCTTCAGGTCGACAAGACCATCGTAAACATAGCCTTTTCCTTCTCGCGGATCAATGATGACAACTTCCGCTACACGTCGGGGACGGGCGCCGGTGGTGGGATTGGCAAGCCAAGCGACCATCTCGGCCTTGCGTGGCTCTTGGAGCGTCACGACGTGGAAGTGTACTGCATCGCCATGTTCCTTGCGAACAATCGAGGTAGCGAGTCGGATTTCCTCGCCGCTGAGAGGGTCAAATGGGTGGGGAATTGGGCCTGACATTGTATCATGTATTGCTGCGAATTTGCATCTGAACTTGGGGCAAAACGATTCAGTTGAGGGCGTCTGCTTGCCTCAAATAGTTGTGCAACAGCCGAGAGTCAACTGCGATGAACTGAACATAAACGCAGCGTGTGTTTGGCAACAAGTTTCAATTGATCAGCACAATTGGTATGGCCTGATTCTTAGAAGCTAGAGAACCATTGGGCGGTCTCAATCATGCGAGTTATTGCACGGAATCGGTGTTTCGATACGTTCTGCCATGATGGGCAAGCCGACACCAAGTCCCCTCGAAAAAGCCCCCACCGAAGCTGTTCATCATCAGGTGGAAGACTCCTCGGAGAATTGTCGTCGCATGCTTACCGCAGCCCGTGACTACGGAATAGAGCTAATCGGCCAAGTCTGTCTCGCGAAGCTTGACAGATAGGCAATCTCCAACAAGTTGATCTGGTCGCTTCCTTACACTTGCCTAACTCGGTAAGTGCTGCCTCGGCACAAGTGAAGGGTTCATTGGTGGCAGTAGAAGACGTTAGCGCAAAACTTAGGCTAGAGTTGCCATTCATGGTTAGTAACTGTCCAGGGTCCAACGGCAAGCGCGCGGAGAGGTCCCCGTAGACGGGAGCAGCATGTCATGATGGAAGTCAATTTAGCACGCTGGTATTGTCTTATCGTGTTGGGAAGAAAAAAATGGCGTGGTAGAAGAATTGTAGATAGAATGGCTCAGGCTTCAATTCATCGGACATTGAAGCTAGTCATAGAAATGTTGATTCGCTAGTCTAGAAATTTGCTTTGCCAGTAAATCCTTCGTTCTGTACCAACTCGATCCAGTAGTTATCGGGGTCAAGGAGAAACGCGACGTTCTTCATCTTGCCATCCGTAAGTTTCTTCTTCCATGCAACATTGAGTCCTTCCAACCGTGCACACGCTGCGTCGATATCATCAACGGTAACGCCTTCCGAGACGTTAGTTCTCAGATTATTCGAGTGGCATATTTCGACTTACATGTGTGTCCAAATCCTTGAGGCTGATCATTCCCATTGTGAACTTGGGTTACTGCGTTGTCTCCGCCTTGCCATATGAGAGCCAAGAGCCCTTCACGACGCGAAAGATCTTCTTTGTCGGTGAACGAGCCTGTTGAAGGGTATCCCAAAAGAAAGAGTCTAGAGTTCTCGCTGTCCTCAATTGTTTTGATGAGTTTCATCCCGAGGTTATGGGTGTAGTAGCGAACAGATCGTGTGGCGTCTGTGACTCGGAGAGCATACTGATTCTACGCATCAATTAGTATGGATTGACCCATTGCGAAGCCGATGGGTACACACAACGCTAGATATAGCAGGAATATTGGAACCAGAACTCTGCTTCGATGAGTCCTGTTCGGTGATCTGGACCCAATAACCATCTGGATCTAGAGCAATCACTCGCTCATTAGTGGAGGAAACATCCTGTTGGAACTTATAGCCAGCTTTGGCCAAGCTCTGATACGTAGCATGCACATCTTGCACTGAGATGGATATGTGGGAGAAGCCGAGATATGGTTTCTCGTTGCCATTGTTCACCCGATAGTCTTTATCATCTTCGGTGCCATAGTTGTGAGTAAGCTCGATCAATCCTTGACGATCGAAGGTGAATTTGCCATAAGAGGGCGAGCCTGGGCTATTGACACCAAGGAAGTAGAGGTCGAATTTGTTTTCGGGGAAGGAAAGCTTTTGGACAACACTAAGACCAAGATGTTCGTAGAAGCGGACTGTGAAGAATTCTGTTAACCTTTCAACCCGGCCTTCGCCACGAAATTACACTCACTTGTTCTCTCAGGGTCCTTCACTCGAACCCTATCAGCTCAGGTATTAGAATAGAGGAACACCACTTTGCTATCCGAATAGATGCACTTACATGGCATGGTTCAGCTTGTAAGTCCTAGTATCTGTCTTCCGCTCCATGGTTTCTCGTCAGATAGTACTTAGCGTTATCGATGCCTGCACTCCGACATGAGCCTCTTATCCAGCACTTTAATACTAAAGGCATATGATTGCGTGCTTCCAGAAGGTATGGTTGATATATCCCGGCAACACATACTCTCTTCGGCATAGGGGGATTGAACTCCGACCACAAGGTTCCCCTTTCCTGATCAAGTAATTGGTAGCTTGAAATGCTATCGCATCCACCAAAATATTGAAGAGAGCTACTCCGCAGCGTCGTAAGTATTGCTAAGCCAACCCCAAACGAATTGGAAGTTATTATCCCGCAGAGATTTCCCTATCTTAGATGCATGAGAAATCGACCTTTTCCGCCCTGGAGCTGGTGTTTACGAACCAGTCTGTAGTTTGTACCATATAGATCAATCGACACTGACTTGTTATTCTCTTAGAGAACCCCACAAAGAAACAGTGCTCTCTGCGAGGCCGCTACGCCAGCATCAATATCAATCTCGTTCACTGCATCAAAACCATTAAGCTAACTCTATCCCGCTTTTCAAGATGCAAGAGGAAACCTCGGACTATCTTGATCATCTCAAATGCCAATGCTCAAGATGCGTGCCTTTCTGCAGTCATTTGCGATGCGACGGAACATGCCCTGAGTGAGTTTGTACGAACAATGGCCAAGGTCGAACAAGTCAGCGTGCGTTTTGCTGCTGCAGCGCCAGGCGCCGTCAATGGTTTTTTAAGGAGCCCAGATAAACTTTCATGATCGATGGCGCCAAGGATGTCTCAGATGAGCGGCGAGCTGTCCGAGGTAGCTAGCGTGATGGTCGCCTTAATTGAAAAACAGCATTTGCTCGACTATTAATAGGGCAGGGGGCAATCCGTCCTCAGGACATTGAGATGAGGAGCGGTTCGATTAACGAGGTCATAAAAACAGAGTTCGTGTCTTGAACGCATGTCATAATCCTGATCCCTCAGGTGCTGGAGCCGTCGGTTCCAACTTTGCCACGTCAGAGTACACTACGCTGGCTTGACTGTTCCCACGGGGTGTTGGCTCCCTGACGGGGGTTACTGAAACGTTTTATATCTTCGGGAACATATCTAGAGATATAATGTCTGCCTATGATTTTTATATCCCAGAATTCCGTAATGTTCTTCATGGCTAACATCAGCCCACTACTACAGCAAGTAGTTATCCCTTATTAAAATTAGATCTGTACAGAGGCACAAAGAGGCTTTATGCAGGTCCTTTGGACAGTTCACTTTATTTACTTTATCTTAATTATTTAGTTATTTTACCCAGCCTATGACAGCTGGCTTATATGCTAGCTGTGATTAATATTACGAGATATCACGGTAAATGATAAGGCGAAAAGCTTATCTTAGGTAATTCTGTAGACCGCTGGTATGCTGCTTAAAGTATATTTTGAGAAGTAATTTTTTAGAGTTGCAGCTAGCTAAGGAGTGACGCAAACTGTAGGCCTTACCTTGTTGACTCCAGGTTGGGGGGATCCTGGTGGAAAGGCGACCAGCAACTTGTAATCAGATCATCAAAGGTGTTATAATTGTACGAAGTAGCGTTGACCAGTTTGACCGACTTTCGTCTGGTAGCTCCAAAAAGTGACAGTGTCCCGGCCCTGGTTGACATGCAAGCCTCCATTGTTTGGCCAATAAAAGTAGATGCCGTCATTCGAGGGTAAAAAGACGAAAGGGTTGGAATCAGAAGCAAAGATAAACAAGCCAAAGACCCTCGTAAGTTCATCCCAATAAGACATCCCTGTTTAGACTAAATATTTTAAGAATTGCTGTCATTTAGGATCAATATCTTATTTTTTACATCTTCCCCAGGCTGTCGAACTGTAGCGGCGTAGTGTCGATGCCTGTCTATTCGATAAGGGTGCTACTCTATCCCGTACAAACCGCCGGAACTTCGGCCAGTAAAATGCCCCACGAGAACCTGTAGGGTCGGAAGTGTGGCTGGCTCCCATTTGACCGTAGAACACCTTGTTGCTGCTGTGCTAAAGGGATCGCACCTATGATAGGCTGATGTCGTGTAATGATGTGACACGCAGTGTGACGCCACAGCAAGCAACTCCGTCGTGGAGATAACATGAAGTCGGCATGTGTACTAGAATCTCAACAGCCTGTCTTTCCGGCCCAGTTCCTTTCTTTTGCTTCCAGCGGACGTAGATAAGTGGCCAAACCGTAAATAGAATCGCGGCGCGGCTACTCCCAGCCAAGTAAGTCCAGACTGTGCCATCCTAATTGCGTCTAGTGCAACGCAAGGGTCACACCAAAGGGCCTCGATCTCCCTTGTTTTCCCCGCACGAGCGATAACGAACATCTCTGAAAAGCTTGGCCATGCATGAAACCCTTGGCATCCTTATCAGCTCCCCTGCAGTCCCGGTTGGTTTCGTGATGTGACGCTTTGAAGACATATATCGTCAAGTTGAACGCGACTACTTTGCCAAGCATCGTGAACTCATATTCTTCATTCTTTGCAGATTTTCGCTAGCAATCTTCACCATGGCCAGCCCGGCTCCTCATCATGTCACGGAGGGTCACTTGCGACCACGTCTCAGCAAGCTGACTATGGTCGCAATGACCTTTGCGATTCTCAAGTAAGCAGATCCGCATCGCCTTTACCAGCCAGGTACTCACGATACTAACATCTCCAGTACTTGGATCGCGTTGGGAGGAACAATTGGCATAGTTATGCCATCTGGAGGACCAGTCGCCCTGCTGTACGGATTCATCTTCTGTGTTGCTTGCAATTTTGCACTAGCCTTCAGTCTTGGCGAGCTTGCGGCTATTTGGCCGACTGCCGGTGGACAATATCATTTTGTATATGCTCTCAGCAGTGAGAAGTGGAAGAGATTCTTGGTACGTCGACGTCTATGGACATGCATAGGCAAATGCTAACTACCTGCAGAGTCTCTGTGCAGGATGGATCAACATTGCTGGCTGGCTCACGCTTGTAACAACTGAAGCTATATTTTCTGGTAAGCCGTCTCTTCAGAACAACGAGATTCTTTAGCTGAATTGATACAGCTATGTTCATCGCTGCCGCTATTGTTGTTGCATCGGGCAGAGAATCACCGCCCGATTCATGGACCACGTACCTGGTTTTCCTCGCCATTATTACATTCTCAACCATTGTCAATATCTGGGGTAATTCTATACTTGGACCTTGGAGCAATCTTGCGCGTAAGTTAACTTCGAATCACTCACTTTGTAGCTTTCTAACTGTCCTCTCAAGTATACTGGTCGATCCTAAGTGTTGTCCTTATCAGTATTATTCTGCTCTCTATGTCAGACAAAACCGATGCCGAGTTCGTTTTCACAACTTTTAACAATGAGACTGGGTGGTCGGATGGAATGGCCTGGCTTCTCGGTCTATTGCAATCTGCTCTATCCTTGATTGGCTTCGATGCAGTCTTGCATATGACTGAAGAAATGCCTGATCCTCAGCGAGATGCTCCCCTTGCAATCGTCTATGCAATTGGTGTCGGTGGTTTAACGTGAGTTTTCAGGCCCTTCCTGTCAAAGAGAACATGAAACACTGACTCTTATAGCGGCGTGGTCTTCATTCTGGTCATACTCTTCTGTCTGACTGATCTTGACAAAGTTGTGAGCTCGCCAACGGGTCAGCCTCTGATCGCTCTTTTCGACCAAGCTACAAACAGCCGAGCAGCATCCACCATCATTAGCTGCATGCTTGCTCTATGCTTCATCCACGGCACAAATGGATCCATCACTACCTGTAGCCGATTGGTATACGCCATGGCTCGAGATAATGGCTTCTTCCTCTCGCGATATTTCAATCATATCAACCCAAAACTTGAGGTTCCGGTTCGCACGATTGTCTTTACTTACATCTTCAACGTGCTGTTCGGTGCACTCTATCTTGGCCCCAGCGTCGCTTTCAATGCGTTCATCGCGTCTTGTACTATTCTTTTGAATATCTCATACGCTTTCCCCATTTTTATCCTCATTATTCGCGGCAGAGGCATCCTCGCTCCTCATCAATTACCTCATACGCCCTGGAAGCTTGGAAACTTTTGGGGGTACTTAGTAAACTGGACAGCCTGCCTATACGTTTTGGTAACTTCAGTGGTGCGTTATATCTAGTGCTGTACACCCGTCGACCGGCTAACAAAGATCACAGCTCTTCTGCTTCCCACCATCCTTGCCTGTTACTGGAAGCACAATGAGTACGTATCGCCTTCTTCCACTTTGTAAGCATCTACTTACCTTATCTCAGACTATGTTTCCGTCGTCATTGCAATCTGTTGTCTTGCAATCGCCATTTACTGGATTGCTCGTGGAAAGACTTTTGAAGGACCCGTAAGTTGTCCATTTCCAAAATGTCGGCAGAATAGCCTTACTAATTCGTTCACGCAGAACCTTGATATAATCATGGCTCAGAGAGAAGAAGTCGTTCATACCCCCAAAAGTGTTGGACATGGGGAAAAGGAAGTTATACATGATCACTCCGTATCCGCCTGAATGGCACAATATTTGGCTTAACTGAGGCCATATAGTCATGGTTGCGAGTCGGCCGTTGTAGTTATAAAAAGGATTCATTAGGCAGTAAAAGCACAAGCTAACTGAGACAGTCCATTGTTCTGATTTGTCCGTATCTAGTCGGATCATGCTATGAAACAATTAATCAATAAACCATCATTCTAAACAAAGATAAATGTCATCCTACCCTACGTGCCTCCCCTGCAAATCCTGTATTATGTAACCCCCTCCCAAACAGCGCACGTGCCCTGGAAGCTCTCTGATCAGTACATGAAACGCCACAGGCAACAACCACCAGGATTATTTTCCCCATCCTTCATCATCACATTTCACCGCAGAGAAAAAAATGCGGTTTGCTTCAGCGCCACCACTGGATTCAGAGTTGCTTGAGACGCGAGAAAGAGATTCATCGTTGTCTATTCCTACTCCGTCGCCTGATGCGGGGGCACAATATGAGGATAGGGAAGAAGCAGGTTATTTTCCGTCACCAAGTTATTCACCATGTAACTCGCATAGAGACTCTCCAGTCTCATCAAGCATGCCAAGGTCGCCGCCCTCGCCAACTTGGTCACCAACCTCACCAAACTACTGGTGGCCAGATGAGACGGATGATTCTCTGCCCAGTTGGAGAGATCATTTGGAGGAGATACCGTTTTTGCCTAGTCCGCGGCCACGTGCTCTCACGCCACTAGGCTTCCAAGATGAAGATGCCAGTAACCTAAATAGAAGACCTGTTGCGCTGTTTCAAAAGTCTCCATGGTTTAGGCTGCCTCCCAATATTAGAAGAGACATACTGCGACTGGCCTTTGGTGATCGCCGCCTTCATATGGGCTTATCTTTTCGGAGTCATCATATATCTGAAGACAAGAATGCCATGTCCTGGCAGTGGTTTGGTTCTATTTGTCATCGACGAGAGACAATTGGGTCTCAGATAACGGACGGAGAGCTTTTTTGGGGAGATGATTGCAAGCATGGCGACATCGAACCACAGAAAATTGGAGTAATGGGCTGGTTGCTTTCTTGTCGCCAAAAGTGAGTCATGTACAACGCACGACGCAGACAAGAGAACTGACAGTTTGACAGCTATGCTGAAATGATTGACCTCTTGTACTCGAGCAATACAATTTCCATGTCTGGCGAAGCCATGATATCACACATCACGCGCCTAATACCCCCTCCAAGGCTTGCATCAGTGACCTCTCTGGAGATCAGGTGGCCTTTGGAGAGAAAGAATCGAGAATTTGTTGCCCATTCGGACGTTCATTTGGGCCACCTACGCATGCGAGAAAGCCCGTTTGAAGTGGTTGTAGATCAAATGAATGATGTTCTGGAAACACTGTCCCTGGTAAACTTTCCTAACCTTCGAAGAATATTCATAGCATTTGAGAGGGAGTACGCTGATCTGCCCATCGCGAATCCGGAAGCGCACGATCAGATCGTCAGCAAACTCTATCGTTTTGTCATAAACAGACAAACGTTTAAGGAATGTGTTTTTGGATTATCGGAGAACATTTTCGATACTATCATCAAAGATGTCCGACCCATAGACGACGATTCAGAGGAAAAGCGAAAGTCCTATAAACAGATCTGGTGTTCTTCCGACAGGACTATGCATATCGTCCGGCCGCCCTTTGTAAATACTTATCCCGCTCCCCCATTTCACTTGAGGAGCAGGGGAGATGCTGGGTTCTGGTTGTTGAGAGTCGACAGCCTCTAGGCTTGGCTTGTTGAATACATAGCCTTCTACAAGCTGTGGAAAGGAATGATGACGAAGCATGGATAGACGGTTACGACACGTGGTACTTCAAATTCAAGTAAATAGATAGAATTTAACCAGAATGACCATCTACCCCTTACTAAAACCTTCCATGGCATATCCTATCTGATGGTTAAACTGGTTTTGTAGCTTGTCACTGACCCTCTTTTCTCGTTTCTTCTCCGTAAGCTCAGCTTCAGCCCCTGCATCGAAAAACAAGGGACCATCCTTGAATTATCGTCCGAGTACAACCAAACAACTGAGACATGCAAGCCTCACCAAATGGAAAAACATTGTTGCTGTACTTTTCGTTATTCCGCCCCCGTAGCCTCATTTTCGACCCCTACACAGTGGCGATCTCTTCTATATCGGGACTAGTCGCCGATCATCGATCACTAAACATAAACCTAGATAAAACAAGATCTAATGCCCCGCTCGCTTCTCTGCAAGTGCACCTCATTCCTCCGTCACCATGCCCGATGATTCTCGGCAGCCCTCTCTGGAGGGAAACACCCAACCAGAAACCCTCCTGCGCTCCGCTTGCACAGAGTGCCATCGACGGAAGCAGAAATGTAACCGTCAATGGCCCTGTAACAGTTGTCAGAAGCGCAAAGTCGCCGACCAATGCCGTTTCAGGGACGATTCCAAGGCTGGCTCCGGCGAAGATGCCTGGTCGGCTTCTGTCGAGGTGAAACGAAAGAGAGACCTTTTGGGAGAAGAGGACGAGAGTGATTCGGATGTCGGCGACGTTTTGGAGGCGATTGGATACGGTCGTCTCCATTTGTTGACCAGGCTTGATCAAGACGTGAGTCCTGCCCTCTTTGATGTCGCGTGCTTATTCACATAGTACAGTCAGGGAGCACAAAGCCTTCTGAGCAGTACAGACTTGATCCAAAGAACAGCGCTAAATTGCAGCGAGCTTTGGACATACTGCCACCAAGACCTGTTGTCGGTAAGAACAGCAAGGCTGTCTCGTAATCTCTATCTCACACTGAGCAGATTCTCTGATTCAAAGCTTTCTCGATGTTATCAATTTTTACTACTACATCGTCTACCCACCTTACTTCAGCAAAGAGTATGCCCGCTGGTGGGATGATTATACCAACGGTCGAACCGTCGGTGTCCAGTGGACATGCCTGCTACTCATGGTCTGCGCCTGTTCTGTCCAGCATGTTGATGGCCAGCTCCGAAGCAAGATCGAGAATGACGTTGGCGAAACTGTCAAGGAATTGACACAGAAATATCACGATGCTGCTCGAGAGCTACACAGCGCTATTCCTGTTGGCTACGGGCATGTTTACACGGTCCAGTACCTGTTGCATTCGTGCTACTGGTTCAAAGCTGAGGCACGTTTCGCAGAGTGTTGGCAGGTCCTCGGTGACGTTGTCCGAGAAGCCCAACTCATCAGTGAGTTTACCATTCTCAGGCCAGAGCTTTCTGCTGACTACTGAACAGACCTCCACAAAAAGCCTGAAGGGCAGCTGCCTGGATTTGAGCTGGAAATGAAGCGGCGACTATGGTGCATTGTTGATTCATGGGACTGGTAAGCGCTCGTTTCATAAGACAAAACACATTCTAACACGCTTCAGGCTCGTCTCATCACTTCTGGCTCGGCCGATGCTAATCGATCGCTCTGAATGCGACGTCGGTCTACCCAGTCTGACGCTAGAGGACTACCCAGTTTCACCCATGCTGCATCTCAAGCTTCAGGCTGAGCTCGTCAGTCTCATCTTCAACCGGTTTGGTCCGCCCAAGATTCTGACTGACCCTGACGAAATCCGAGAATACCAAGGCATTCTAGAAGGTTTCATGAAGACCTTCCCGCCAGAGTATGCCCTGGATCATCCCAATACTCCAACCAATGAGGACTTCCCATGGATTGCTTTGCATCGTCACTACATGCACACATGCACTCTCTCTATCGCCCTTGGGCCTTTCAGAGGTTACATGGCCAAGTCTATGAAGAAAGAATCCTCGCCTGTCGATGATATTGAATTCAGAGAGACAGGTATTGACTATGCCCTTCGTCTCATGGAGGCCGTTCACCGGTTCTTTGAGTACGTATGGACTAGGGATACAACATTCCACTTTGTTCCATTCTGTATCTTCGACACAGCAGCTTTGCTCTGCTCTGTTATAATCCATGCTGAAGATGGGATTGTGCCGCGCCATGAAGAAGTCCTCGGTTCTATCGCTAAAGCGTTCTCGACTCTGAAGAAGCTACGCACTGCTACTAACACAGCCAAAGCTCCCTACGACGTGCTACGACGGCTGATTAAGAAACTGCCGTCGACCGCCGGGATGATGGCTGTTGATGCTCATAAGAAGCGTCGCTTTGATAACCCTCCTGGAGGTAATGGTATTGTGCCTGTTGCTGCACCGGCTGCACGGCCAAACGTGCACCCAGTTCATCTCACTCCGGCTTCTGCTCCTGCTCCTGTGCAGGCACCTGTTCAATCTACGCACCAAGTTCTCTACCGGCCTTACCAAGGCCCTCCCGCAGAAGTGCCTGTCAGAATGCAGGCTGGTCAGCAGCCGTTCATGCCATATACTCAGAATGTTCATGAACATCAGTTCCAGAACTACACCTATACACAGCAGCAGATGCCTCCGACTGTATCTAACGGCCATTCGTTGCCTGATGATATCACCAGAAACATGCAGAGCTTTACTGCTGAACAGCCACAGTATGAGATGGGATGGCAGACAATTTCTGATGCAGAGCTGGGCGATCTCGCCATGTTGTGGAATTGGCAGAGCTTGAATCTTGGATTCACTACTAATCCTATATACCAGAATCAGGAACAAATTTGACGATGGGCTTTCCTGCGAGCTGTCTCATAAGATGGAACTGGACGCTCTTTTGAAGATATTTGGTTCAGGCATGATGGTCATCATGGGGTCTTGTTGATGACACGGGACTTAGGTAATTAGGATTTTCTGTTTAGCTCCTCAATTTTATTAAAAGCCCTGGTCCGGGATTCATTCCCCCCCGCTCGGTGAATTCCCATCGTGGCCGAGTGATGGTTCCTCAGCCGTTCAAGTCAGCTATCACCATCTCGAGAATGTTCTTGAGACAACTGAGACTGACTGATACCAGCGCTGCGAAATGCCCGTGACCCCGGTCTGTATTCTGAGCCAATTTGTTATGTCAATCCAACCATAGCTTGTGCTCGGCCTAAGAAAAGGGTGATGGGGAATGTTCTATCTTGATCCCTAATCTCCACGGACCCTTCTTACGCCATGTTTCACCTCTCAGCCAGCCGCCAAACGCCCCCAACAGTCTTAACGGGTTTTAAGGGGTCGCTTTCTGGGGAAGAGTTTATAAATGGTTCGAGTTTCCCTGACAACAAGAAAAGACTGCAGCCACTTGAAAGGTAAAAGGGATATGGGGTCTCTCAACAGTCTTGCTTGCTGCACTCAATGTTCTTCTCAAGTGCCATTCTCGCAAGGTTTCCAGATATGCGACGCGTCTTCATGTCTCCAGTCACATTCTCAGCTCGCTGTTGCTCTGGGTGCTATTTCGTATCGTTAAACGACCTGTCCATCGAAGAAACCTGATTGTATCGATGTATCGAGAGCTATAAGAGCACGATTTCCTGACCTTGCTCAAGGCTGTCATCAGCACTTTGCAACCCTCAAGGATATTTACCAAGGCTTCTCTTCACTTCCTCCCACTCTTTACAGTCACTCTTTTACAACCATGGTTCAAAAGCCTACTCCCAGTCCTAGCTCTGCTAGTGACACCATTCGTTGGCAAGAAACCGATGTTCTCATCGTTGGCTCAGGTCCAATTGGTGCCACCTTTGCTCATACTCTTGTCAAGAAAGGCATCAAGGTTACCATGATCGATATCGGCCAACAGTGAGTCGTTCATCTCCTTATAGAGATATATATAACTTCTAACTGGAAGATAGGGAAACCCGACGCATCGGTGATCATAAGAAGAACAGCGTTGCTGTCCAGAAGGATATCAGTTTATTCACCAAGTAAGCTCATTTCAACCATCATTATGCCACTTTTGGATGCTTACGAGACTTTAGTACTGTCAAGGTATTCTTCAAGGTATACTCTGTTTGGACTTGGGCTCATAACGTACATAGGGAGAACTCCACCCTCTGTCTGTGCCAACCAACTCGGCACGGCCTGTTATGGAGCCAGCATCCTGGGCTCCTCGGTAAGCTAATCCCATGGCTCTGTAGTACTCAAGCTAATTTAGAAAGACCAACTGACTCGGCCTATGTTCTCAACGGCCAGAACCCCGAACAGAAATCCTATGGTAATCTTCCCGCAGCCGCCGCAACCCGTGTTGTCGGTGGTATGGGATCTCATTGGACCTGCTGCACTCCCCGACAACGCGAAGGTATCGAGCGATCCGATCTCTTCAGCCAGGGGGAGTGGAACACCCTTTACGACCGAGCTGAAAAGCTGTTCAAGAAGACCGACACCGCCTTTGATGACTCTGTCCGCCAGAAGCTGGTGAAACGCGTCCTCACTGAAGCCTACCCTGGCCGTGAGATGCTAAGTATGCCGCTCGCTTGCAAGCGACAGCAAGATAACAAAGAGTACGTCGAGTGGTCTTGTACTGCTACCATTCTCGGAGAGCTATCCAAGCCTGAGTACTTCTACAAGGGTGAGGACCGGCTCTTTGATATGAGGCCTAACACGCAGTGCGACAAGCTAGAATTAGGCCCCGATGGTCAAATTGCTTGCGCTGTCGTCAATGACCTTGAGAAGAACCAGCAGTACTGCATCCACGCTAAGAAGTATGTCGTATGTGCTGGAGCTGTTCTTACTCCGGGTATTCTTTACAAGTCTGGATTGAAGCCAAAGCTTCCTTCATTGGTAGGTCCTCATCATGTGTTAGAGGAGCTATCTAACAATGCGCAGGGCCATTATTTGACTGAGCAGCCCATGGCATTCTGTCAAGTCGTCCTCGACCGGACTCTCGTGAACAGTGTTGAGGGTGAAGAGATCGTCAAAGCGCACCGAGAGAGCCACGAGAACGATCCCCTTCCCTTCCCATTCAACGATCCCGACCCTCAGGTCTACTTCCCATTATCTGAGAAGTATCCTTGGCACACCCAGATCCATCGGGATGCCTTCGGATATGGAGAGGTCCCGCCTAACATTGATCAACGGCTGGTCGTCGACCTTCGATGGTTTGGCTACATGAAACCGGATTATGAGAACTGTGTCAAATTCTCTAACAAGTCCAAGGATCAATTTGGAATGCCCCAAGTGAGAGCTTTGTACAGAATTGTCGCGCACAGAATGTTTCGGCTAACTTGTGAAACAGCCAACCTTCAACTTTGTTTTGGATGAAGAGGCAGAAGATCGCTGCAAGCGAATGATCACTGAGTAGGTCCATCCATCGCATTTTTAAATAGCACGAGACTAATGTCTGACGTTCTCTTAGCATGATCGAGGTAGCTAGAAAGCTTGGAGGCTTCCTCCCTGGAGCTGAACCGAAGTATCTAGCCCCTGGATCAGCCCTTCATATCTGCGGCACATACCGAGCAGGAAGCACCTCTGCAGACAGCGTTGTGAATAAGAATGGTAAAGCCTGGGGAGTGGATAACCTTGTTCTTGGGGGATGCGGTGTTATTCCTACCCAGAACGCTTGCAACCCTACTCTCACTGCTGCTTGTTTCGCTCTTGCAGCTGCCGACAAGATTATTGAGGACCTTCACGTCGACCAGTGATGGATCTGTTATATATTTTGAAACCAGTATTTCATTTGTCATTTTTCTTTTGTTCACTTTCTATTCAACACAAGGTAGTCAACCCTAGCTTTCTGATTGAGGCGACTTTGAGACGAGCTCGATGAACGTAGTCACTGTCGCTTCTTGATTACACAGATATTCTTAATACATTACTATCTGAGCCCTCTCGTATCCTAGTGCCCGCAACCACTCAACGCCCCAGCCTGGTATCATCTCCACGTAGCTCACTCATTTGACTCCTTGACTCCCAACAATGACAGGTCATCCACTGCATCTAGGCATCAACCTTGCTGATCTTACCCGTCTTGACATCGTAGATGTAACCAGTGATAGGAACGTCAAGAACGAGAGGACTCTTCTTCAGAAATGCAATATCATCACGTACACTCTGTTCGAGGTCTCCAAAGGGGAGGAACGCGATGTGATCAACATCCTGGTCAAGTTCCTTGCGCACCTTTGTCTTGAGGTCAAGGTCAGTGAAGGTAAGCATACCGCAATCAGTCTACACCAAGGAAGTTAGCTTCGAATATTAATGCGGCACAGATGGACAGACATGGTGAACAATGACTATCTCACGAGTTCCAAGGAGCTGTTGTGAGATGATGACAGATCGGAGAGCATCGGCTGCTCGGCCGCCAGCATTACGGATTACGTGAGCGGAGCCAAGCTCAATTCCAAGAACTTGAGCAGGGTCAAGGCGAGCATCCATACAAGCCACGACCGCTACGTGACTGTAATCCATTAGCTAGAAGAAGTAGGTAAACTTTAAAATACATACCGAGATGGGGGCAGGGCAAGATCTCCCTTGCTAAAGGCTGCGGCATACTGTTCATTCGCAGCTTCGTACTCTGGGATGATGGATGAAGACATGTTTGAGTGGATCGACAGAAAGCTTGGATGTTTTGACTTCCTTTGCTGAAATAGATGTTATGAATTGGACTTGGGATAGCATCTACTTTATGGCTTTTATACATGCCAATTGCACATGTCGCGCCAACCTTATATCATCGGCACTCATTTCCAGTTTGGGCCTACGGCTCCATCACCATCCGCGGGGTATATGTCGCAATCTCACGTGTCAGGATGATGGTGTTTGACTTGGCGCGACGATGATTGATTCATATTTTTTAGTCAATATTATGATTATGCAAGGCAGTGTTGTAGGTACGGTAATGGTGGTCGCCGAAGGCCACGACATTGGACGAGGACACGGATTAGTGAACAAAGTCATCAGATCTCCTAGCTGTTCGGATTAGTTTCGGTATGTTTGAATTATCAATTTGTAAGAAAGCGAACTTTGGAATTAATTGTATAATGGGCTGTGTCGCCGACGCCTTTGGCAAGTCATCAGCATCCGCCAATCTGACATTGACGATGCATTCCAGCTTCTAGAATAACGTTATCTGGGTTCCCGCTCGGGCCGGGCCGCACAAGAGCTGTCAAAAGGATTAACTAAAGCTGTTTAGGAATGTCATAAAGGGTCTCTGACGTAGTCTTGGGACATCAAGGTGTTGAGTAGTGGCACCATGCACGAGCTCCACGAGCATGAACGAGAACAGGTAAAGGCTCCACCAAGCTGACGGCATTAAGTCTGTATTAACCTTCTATGACATCTCAGCGAGACAGATCAACGCAATAGATTATGTTGACTGCAATTTCACAAAAGAAAGAAAAAGAAGGTATCATTCCATATGGCTATGCGGGCCCAGAAACTAACAGGACCAATCTCGTGTGATCATAAGTCCGCTCTCACGAGCTCACGTCCTTCACATCCATCAAATATTCCTATGCGCAGCCGCAAAGCTACTCAAACTCATCTTATCATCATCAGCATACAACCCCTGTGCCGCCTGTTGTGTCTGTTGTGTCTGTTGTGTCTGCTGTACGGGCTGCGGCTGCACAGGCGGGGCCTCTCTTCTCAGCCCTTTAATAAAAGCCTGGTCTGACTCATCATCAATGAGAACCACCATCCAAACACCAACAGCTCCATTCGAACCTAATAACGGCGTGCAGTGGATCCAGCGATTACGCCCGGGACTTGCAGGAGGAGCTTGGCCGCCATCACCGCTGGTAGAATGGTCCATAGTACGAGAGTTGCGGTTCTTGGTTTGGACCTCTGCTTTGGACAGCCAGCGGATTTTAGCTGTGAGACCATTGCCTCCTGCAAAGGCTTGGGTGAGGGTTTCGCGAACGCGGTCGGAACCACCGATGCGGGAGAGGAACGAGCTCTGAAGCATGCCTGGCACGCGGAGGGACGGTGATGCGAAGAGGATGCGGAGACTAGGGTAGGGTCGGACGAGGAGATAGTGTTTGTAAATACCGCTGAGACGACCGCTGAAGCTGGCCATGGCAGTGTCGTGGAGAACGGGGTCCGATGGACGCCTGTTGATGGTCGCATCGTCGCGGAATACCAAGCGTGGCTTGTTCCAATTCGCAGGTACTGTGTCTGTCTGTCGAACCTCTTGTTGTTGCGTTCGATGGAACGCGCCGCCAGACTCGCGTACAGTCTTGAGTTCCGCGAGATCAAACATCTCTGCCAACTGGCGAAACTCGTCCTTTTCTTCGTCCTTCTGTCTCTGTTCCGACTCGCCAGGATAGCGCTCGTTCTCAGGGTTCTCGTCTGCCATGAGGGTCTCTAGCGAGTCCAAGCCAGCGCATTCCTTGACAAGACCGGAGACATCGACTTGGGCGCCCAGATGATATCGGACGACACCGCGGGAGTCATACAGTGGGGAGACCATGAGCAAGTTCATGAATGGCGAGCCATCGCGACGGTAGTTGAGGAAAGTTTCGCAGTGGTCTTGGCCGGCCGCTAGCTTGTCGCGGATTCTCTTGACGCTGAACGGGTTCGTCTTGGGACCTTGGAGGAAGCGACAGTTGCGACCAAGGACATAATCCATGCCATATTGAGTTGTACGGTGGAATTCTATAGTCATGTTAGCCTGCGCCACACGTTACGCGATGATCTTGGTGAGAGCTCACCTTCACTGGCAAAGACAATTGGGTTGTCTGGCCTCGATGGATCTGTCAAACAGAACACCTCTGCTAAACCCTCTGACAGGTCGCGCAAGTGAGGCGCCAATGTGTCGGTAATTCTCCGCTTGATGGTAATGCTGACAGTCTGGATATAGGTGTGCGTGATGTAAGCAGGCAGATCATGGTTCGCCATAGCTTGGAACGCCTCAGTAGCCCTCTTGGTCAAGGCCTCGTTGATGGTCGCTGTGACAGGATCTGCCGTGAAGTCATGATCATGAATCTTCTTCAACGACCCCGTCAAAGAATTGGCGTAATTGATTGCCTTGATCGCCTTGAGGGTATCCAGGTAGTACGTCAAGAGTGGCACCGAACTGGGCCGCGAAGCAGACAAGAAATTGGTGAAGCGCTGTAGAAGAACAGGATCCTCGAAGATCACGGACAGATGCTTGACAGAAAACAGCAGCTCGGATTGTGTTTCGAGGGTATACTGTTTTCCCATTGCATGCGCCGGGACGACGAGGTCAAACGATGCTGGATCGTATTCCTCCTCGGTCAATGGCTCCAATCCATCACGATCGAGACCAGCGCCTTTTGCCTGTAGCGCAGGAAGATGCGTGGGTATGTATACGGACGAAACTGACGATGCATCTCTGTCTTTGTGTGACCATATCTGCGATTCTTGCGTCCGGTACGACATCGCTCGGCTCGAGGCTCTTGATGAAGGTGCCTGTAAAAGCTCTGGGTCGAAGTTGGCCATTCCGTCGCCTAAATCCTGTGTTTCAAAGCTAAACCGTCAGTCTTCTGGTCAATTGAACAGTTGGATGCAACACACCTCTGTTTTGCTGCGACTTGTCGTCGTGGTGTTTGCGCTCGTAGCGGAATGGGCGGAGGGATAGAGTCCATCTCGTCGTCGACGAGGTTAAAATGTTGGGTCTGCATTTTCCAGGGGACCAAGTTCTCTACCTAAGGTAAGTACAGAATGTATGATGTATGATGTATGTAGTCTGCCAGTAGCGCAAGGAGTAGCAGGCCACGACTCAGACGGAAAAGCAAGAAAACTTAAAAGACAATAGCCTATTCCATTGAGTGGCTAGTATACGCACCGACGAAGGATAACCATTGCTTTTTGTTTCGTTTCGTTATGTTTCGTATCGCATCCCTACCTAAGTCCCCTGACCGTTAATCTGAGTCGTCATTTTGGAAATAACGCCAAACCTTAGCTTCTAAGCATGTGGTCGATCACGGAGGCTTGGCCAATGGTGATTGTGTTGTCAACGCTCAGGTCCCGATCGCGATGAAAGGGGACTTCTACCAAGATCGTGATCTGAGCTGCATCTGCAGAATCTGACCCCACGGAATTTGACAAGAGCTAATTTAGCGGGAAGGCTAGTGTGTTCCTGACATGAAGCGCTCAGCTACCGACAAGGTTCCATTGCGCAGCACCGTTGACATGGAAAGCATCACGATGCATGATCGCATCGATGAGATTAACTGTCGATGGCGTATCAGGCACGCTGCCCAAGTTCCCAGCGGCTGGTGGCTTAACCGTGCCGCAGTTGAGCTACTGCGCCTGGGCGGAATAGATCCCGTCACGACACCATCGTACACGAGGCTTCACCAGGAGATGAGTGACGTACGCCTGTACCTGTTCCTTAATCTGATTCCTTTACTTCTGCTCAAAAAAGAAAGCTGAGAGCAATGCCGAATCGATCACTTCTCACAGCTTGGCTGTCTGCAGGGCTGCAGGGTGCAACCCCAATCGGGCGAACACGTCGATTCGGGACTGAGACACGACATGTCATTTCGTACAAGGTAAAGCGCCATGAACTGTTTACCAATTTGGCAGTAGAATAATTGATCGCCAGCGGCGGCCGTTAAGCGTCAAAGCAAGCCGCATTCTAATGACCGCATTTACCGTTGTCATTAGCAATAATAATCAAAGCCAGGTCAGTCAAAGCGTAAACTACTGGGAATAATTCTTCCGATGAAGATGTTTTTCATCTTGACAGGCCTGATTATCGCGTGGCTTGATTTGCGAGGAGGCCCTTGCGTCTGACATGCAGTCATGAGAGTGATCAGTGATCACCATGCGCACGTTTATCCCTTGCTGCCCAGAGCTATCCCAGCTGATCTTTCACCCTTGCAGACGAAAAATTGTGACGATTGAACTGATCGATGAGTTGGTCGTCAAATAACTTATGTAAGATGAGTAGAATTTTTTATTGAGGCCGGTATTTTTGGTTTGGATTTTTGATGATCTGCGTATCCAGCGCTTTCGGCGGTAATTACAGTGGAGGTCAGCTAATTTTTTGCGTTTACTGTTCCGTCGGCATCTCCCTGTTCCGAAGCTTCGGGTCCTTGCAGTTGGGCCATTGCCGAGGTCCAGTATTGACAGCGCATTCACATTCGCGAATAGCTTCGCTTCAATGAGTAACAGCCAGATAGTACAGTAAATGCTATAATCCATTGGTATATGCTGACACTCATGATCACGTTGTGTCAGCATTTAGGTCGACATCTGACGCTTGGCAAGAACCTGGTTTAAATACAACTCTAACGGTCATCCAGGTAGGCTCAGTTCTATTTCTGCTTACCCTTGAGACTCCATCTAGATAGCGACCAGAATGTCGGAAACGAACCCGATCCCCATTATCCTCTGCGGAAAGACAGAGTTCATTGGGCAGCGTGTGATTGAGGCTCTCAAACCCGAGATTGAAGGTAAAACAATGCCGAAGGACATCTCCAATACTGACTTCGGCAGTTGTTCAATTCATTCTACCAGGCGACTCAGGAAAAGTTATTATACCTGCTCTTCTCGCTGGTAAAAGTCCACCAAAGCATCCTGACAGCAGCGCAATTGGCACCGGGAATCACAATAGAGTTCCCCGCGCCGTTGTACTGGGAGGCGCCTTTGAGGAATGCGACTTAGCTGCCCTGCGCGATGCCGTCAAAACCATTGAAGGTGCCCGCGGTGTGGCTTGGATCCGCCAGGATAGTACCCAGCCAGCGCCTCCGGTTACATCGCCCGAATACCCTAAGCTCATGACAAGGAGGACCAAAGAGGCGGTAATCCGTCTTGATAAGGAAGGGAAATTGGAGGGAACATATGACGGTCTTGAGTGGTATTAGATTTCGGCGAATAAACAAATACTTATGCCATAACATCGTGCCAAGAGAATGCGCTAATTATCGTGTATGAACAAACGGAAACAAAAACAAGCGAACGTCAATAGGTATTGAACTCCAAAGCGATCCAAAACCATTCTCGCTACTGGTTTTCCTTCTCTCTCCCCTCTTTCCCTCCGATCTGATATCGAGATCCCAAGGTCTTCACACTGCTCATGCTCTGAGTCTTCATATTTCCCATACCAACCTTCCAATTGGCGACCTTGGTGTTGACATTCTTTCCCGCGCGATCAAGGCTGTCGCTGATGCTTCTGTCAAGCTGATTCAACTTGGCCGTAGTGCCATTCTCAAATGCCGTACGGCGATCCTTGATTCCCTTGTCAATCTGATTGACCTTCTCTGTCATCGCTGTGCTGGAATTGTTGGCGAATGTCGTCCATGATTTCTTCTTCTTGTCGACTGCTTGGTTCCATTTGTTGACCTGGCGCTGATAGTAAGATTGAGCAGCGTTGCCTTGCTTTTCTGATGTCTCGGTAGATACGGTTGAGACACTTTCTTTTCGCTCATTTCCGTCGCGACTGTACTTCTGTATTGCCATGGAACTGTCGTCTCCCTTACTTTGGCTTGGTACAGACTGGCCTGTGTAGTCTGGGTGATAGAGCTCCTTCTCGGGTGAGTCTATACGATGCACTTGGGGGCTTTGTGTGCTTGGATCGTACACCTGCTTCTCGTCATGTCCATCGTGAAGCTTCAAGTCATGCACCTCCTTCTCAAGCCCGTGATCATAGAGTTCTTTCTCTGCACTGGGTACATAAACCTCCTTCTCATCAGCTCCATCGGGTTTCTGAACAACTTCCTTCTCCTCGGACACGGGAGGAAGGGCCTCTTTATACGTATCTTCCCCGCGCTGGTCAAAATCTCCAGTGGAGACAATTGGCGTTGGAGGAGTTAAAATAATCTGAACAGGATTATTACCCGACGCCGACGATACCTCAACTGGAGACGAGCCTCCATGCAATCCAGACATAACGATAATGATGATGACCTCAGTTTGTTTTGGCAAATGGCTTCGTCATCGCGAAGCAGGTTTCACCTTTGCTTTGCATCTATCTGCCTAGACTAATTCGGGAGGGGCGTAAGCAATATCCTTGTTGATTAGGTAATGCAAGTTGGCACGCTCTGTCTTCATAAACGCGAGATTGCAGCATTTCCCCATCAATGTACTATAGTCTGTATCGTATAGCGTGAAACCCTGAATGGTACTTTGTCGTGGATTGTGAGAGTTGTGCCAGGAAGGCGACTGCCTCTACTTGGCGTGGGGTAAGGAGCATCAAATATTATCGTCCAATCTACACAGTATCGTCACAAGTGAGACGCGTATGGACCAGTGTTGTATCTGTAGAATGTTCCATTCTATGGACTGATTTGAAGAAATGAGTAGACTATTAGGTTTTGACAACTCTCAACCACGCAAGTGGCAACCGCATTCCTGATCTATTTTAGACGCAATTAAAGATCCTTGCGGGGCATTGGTTCTTCGTGCTCGATGACAGCCTGCTTCTCAGCGTCCTTGTAGTCGACGTTTGCGACATTGGCATCATCACCATCGAAAATCCTGGCAATCTCTTCCAGAGTAGGGCCCTTGGTTTCAACGTAGAAGAAGTAAACGAAGACAAGCTCGACAGCGATCCAAACCTATTTGTTCATTAGCATTTCGGATATTTTCGAACGACAGAAGTGAGACTCACAGTGTAGAAGCACCAGAAGTTCCAGTTATTGGGAAGGTTCTCGAGAGCGATGGGGTTGGTCTGGTTGCCAATGGTGAGAGCAACCTGAATGAAAAAGTTCATGATGGTGAGACCACGAGCACGGAGTCTGAAGGGGCAGATTTCCAGAGCGTAGGCGACAATCAGACCGGACCAGGCAATAGAGTAGCAGACATCGAAGAGCCAGATGAGGGGAATCTGGGGGTAGCCAAGACGCTTGATCTCAGTTTCACCAGTGGCTTCGAAGCGGGCGGCAACAATCGTCCAGGCCAAGAAGAATAGCAGCATACCTGAGAGTTTAAGTTAGTTGCGTTCTCTTGACAGATAGGCGAGGGGTTCTACTTACCGACAGTAGCAGTAAGGAAGAGAGGGCGACGACCGAAGCGATCAATACCCAGAGAGCAACCAATAGCAACAAAAAGCTTTAGCATGTTCTCTCCAGCGTTCAATCCGGTCTTCTGGGCTTGGTCTTTGATTCCAGCGCCCTCGTAAATAATGTTGGAGTAGTTGCTGATCAGAGCATTGCCAGAGTACTGCGAGATAATACCAAGGGAGATCAAGAGCATAAGACGGTAACGGTTGCCCTTGGTGCGAATGAAGTCAAGGTAGCTGCCGTTCTTCTGGGCCTGGTACTCAAGAGCGAGGGTCTCTTTAATCTCGGTATACTCGAATTGCACAGTCGCGTTATTGACGTCGCCATTGGCATGGTACTTTGCGAGGATCTCAAGCGCCTTCTCGTGTTTCTCGTTGGCCATGAGCCAACGAGGGGATTCTGGGATCCACCAAATGAAGGTGATCTGGATTATGGATGGCACGGCTTGGATCAAGGTGATGGATCGCCACGACCAGTTGCTGGCGATGTTGATCGTTCCAAGACCGATGAAAGCGCATACTGAGAGATCTATATCAGCAGCTATCAGGGATAAACCTTACAAGATTTACTCACGTGTAGCACCCAGATTCCACAAGCAGTTATAGATGGCAGAAACAATAGCACGATGCTGAGGGTGGCAGATCTCGGTGAGGAGAACAGGGCAAGAAAGCTGGGCCAGAGAGTTTCCGAAACCGACGAGGAATCTACCGCCAAGGTACACTATCAAGGATCTGTCAGTTACTGTTTGAAGGAGTAGTAGTTGCGAGTCTGGGACGCACTGCCAAAGCCATCAGTGAAGGCTGAAAGGAAAGCACCGAGAATCATGATAAGACAGCCCACGGCAATGGGGATCTTGCGACCAAAGTGATCGGCCATGAAGGGACTACGCGAAACAAGGTTAGTTTTCGCCAAGTCGGCAAAATGCAGCCAAGAAGAACGTACGCGAATGGGAAACTGGCAATGCTACCAATTTGGTAGATAGAGTTGAGAATACCGAGCTTGGAGCCCTTGGGGTGACCAAAGTATTCTTGCCAATCGTCCATGGCCTGGGAAGTGTTCAACATAGAACTGGGAGTTTCCTGTTAGTCCCATCCTGTAGTGTCGCAGTCTTGCGATCGCTTACCCATCGTAACCAGTGGTAGCAGAGCAGACACAGAGAATGGCGGCGTAAAAGTACAGCACGCGCATTCCAGGATCAGCCCACCATTTGACCTTGGCGAGCTGAGGCGCCTCAGCCTGAGCGACGGCGAGGTCTTGTTTGGTAGTCGCAGTACCGACGGCGAAAGGCATCGTGAAAGGTAGCTTGGCGGTTTCGATTGACTGAGGGGGGGCACAGGAGGGGGATGGGCCAAGCGGCGGAGGCGTAGCCAAGAGATCTCTATTCTCCGAAACCGAATCCGGGTAAAGAGAGTGCAGAAGTGTGCTCTGGAAGCCAAGATGCAGTGACTGAAGCCGACGGGAGCATCAAGCACGCCAAGCAGCCAAGGCGGGCTGTTATATACAAAGGGTCAACATTAACCTATTAACCGGGGGGCTGATATTACCCCAACAACCCACCCGATATAGCCTAAACGGACCCTTGCAACCAGCCTATTAAAGTATTTACCCCGTGGTATTTCCCCGGGGGGCGCCCGTGGGGTCTCACCCTTTTACGTTTAGCTTCCTCCAATGAAGGAGGGAGAAAGAAGAGCCGCATGATTCGACGGCCCGAGCAGCCGAAGGGATTGGCCAGGTGGCGCCTGAACCGTTTCGCCACCGGCCCTTAAACCCGCATACGGGCAAGATAGGCTCCTCGACCCCAGACTCATCTGCCCATCAGATCAGCCGTCAGATCAGCCGCACATCTTTACAAGCTAGAGGAATACAGATTTTATCCGGGATTTCGGGTCTTATATAGTGTTAGTTGGTATTTATGGCTCTGTCGCAGCATGTATCGTGTTACCAGAGTTTTCGGCACGCCAGAGGCCCCCCCTTGTCACGCCACGCGAGTCCCAGGTAGTATCCCGAGTTCCCATGTCTGCTGACCGAGTGTGTGAGAGATCTGACAGCATGTAAAGGGCCGTTTGTCTTGGCTGCTGGCTTGGCGAACCAATGCGATGAATCATGACCAGAGTCGCAAATACAAATAACCATTCCGGAGCGCTTTATAATTGACCCGGGCGTATCCAAAAGTTCGAAATGTTACTTAAATTAGCGCTTTCTATTTACGGCTTTGTTGAATGCCTAATTGGTGGCTGGGAAAATAATTTGTAGACGGCCATCATATCCTCTTCCCCCAAGCCGTTATCTTTGGCATCCTTATACAGGGAATTACAGAGCTGAATAAGCGGCGTCTCGACTTGCAGCTCATGTGCTGCTGTCTTAATCAGCTCAGTGCTGTTGTAACAGTCCTTGATCGCAGCCTGAGGTGACCAATCATCCTTGAGAATCTTGGCGATCTTGACCTTGGAATATGCAGAAGCCAGGGGACAATTGTCGAGAACCTCTCCAAACGCCGTAAGGTCAAGACCCTGAGCTCGGGCGAGATTTATAGACTCTGCAAGTCCGGCTGTCACGGAGACCAGGAAGAGGTTGACTGCATACTTGGCTTTTAGGCCGGAGCCGATTGGTCCACAGTATATAGCCGCTTTAGTGATGGGCTCGACCACTGGTTTGATCTTCGTGGCGACATCTGGGTCGCCTGCGATCATGCCGACGAGCTGTCCCTGCTCAGCTGGGATTTTGCTTCCGCTCACTGGCATTTCAATGAAGTTACCACCTGCTTCGTGAACTTGTTGAGCAAGTTTGTTGCTAAATTCAGCAGACACTGAGCTGGTGTTTATGAGAGTCTTGCCACGGATGGCTTTCGTCACATTGCTATCGTTGTCGATTACTGATTGAATAGCTGGACCGTCGAATAGCATGGTGAATATATAATCAGATTGCTCAACGACATGGGAGGGTGTCTTGCCGATTGTTGCCCCTGCTTTTAGCAACGCGCTGTACTTGGAACTACTTCGATTCCAGACCGTGACGGGGAATTTTCGGCATAGATTGAGGGCCATGGGTGTCCCCATAGTCCCAAGTCCTAAGAAGCCAATCCTCATGTTGATATGAAGTTGCAATAAGTGATGGTTTATAACCAGTGATACCTATCAGAATAAGTCAATTGATAGAGATTGAATGGATAGGGTTGCCGACATTTATTCGGCCGCGTCGGTCAAACGAAGGGCGCAGCTTAGGCCGCTGTGAACCAGGGTCCGACAATAACCGTCTCAACTTCACTTGAACTAGAGTCTTGTAAGTTACCTGAGCTATCTTTAACTTTATACAAGTGATCATATCCCAATTGACATCCAATCATATAGAGTGCCTAGGTGGATAGTTGGGATAAATATTCTAGCTACCGATCATAAAGTCAAGGTCATCATGCTTCAATGCCCAATTGCCCATGTATAAGGGCTGTGCAGCATCTGGTGATGCTGGACGGTTAAGGCAAAGTGCAAAATAAAACGGTCTAAAGATCTCGAAAGAAATACCATAAAAAGAGAGATGTGGATAGGACCAAAACAAACCTAAACAAACCTAAAATACCGTAAATTCTCACAAAATTCATCACGGCTAGCTTGGGCTACTGCAAACCTAGAGCAATAGCTAGCATTTAAAAAAGGACTGATCATCAGAGCGCAACAACGGGATACGGAGTTTCTTTTATCCCTGCCAGCTTATTCGCTCAGCTTTGATCAGTCAGCCCAAGTCACCTAACCCATAACAGCTGGCTTGGGAGCTAGCCGTGATGAATTTCGTGAGAATTTCTGTTAGGCGGCTGGGACGTCACACGAGTCCTCCACGGTTCTAGCCTCAGCTCTTAATTCCAATTGCCAATAGTAGCCACTAGAATTAACCTATAGGCCCCTCACGGCATGCCGATTTTACCGAGTCGCCAGAACTACAAAAGAGCACGCCCTCTATCAGTAGGCTTTTAATATTAATACAGCTTTTGAGTAGATAAATTTGGTCCGCACTCTCAACTTCTAATCAATACTCCGTACAATGTCAGATAATGTCGAAAACAACCTTTACGAGGGCGCCCTCCAACAGGACCCTCCTCCAGATTTGATCAACGAGATCCACAAATCCAGCGAGAAACCACCAGCATTGACAAAACCAGACTTTGGCCTCGACTCTTTGGCTGGTCTTGTCGCCTCTGCGATCGCCGCTCCCCTCTATCTCTACAGCACTCTCAAAGGAAAATTTAAGGCATGGGATGATATCCTCGACGGTCTGCCCGATTCGGCATTTCGTGGGCCAACTCTCGACGTGGGCTGCGGGCGCGGCATGGTGTTACTCAAGACAGCACAGCGCAAAAAGAGACTCTCGGTCACAAGCCCAGCAATAGGCATTGACATCTTTTCGACGGCTGATCAGACGGGTAACTCGCCTACCGCAACTTACCAAAATGCCGCGTGTCTAGAAGTGGTGCAGCAGACTGTTTTGCACCGAGCGAGCTTTACCGAGAAACTGCCTTTTGCAGACGGTGTGTTTTCATTAGTGACATCCAGCCTTGCTCTGCATAACGTGTCCCGCGAAGGAAGAGCGCAGGCTATGTCGGAAATAGCAAGGGTCTGTTCACCTGGTGGTCAAGTTGTCATCATTGATCTATATGGCCATTTTGATGAGTATCAAAATCACTTGGTAGGATTAGGATGGCAGGATGTGAAAGTCGCCATGGTTGGTATTCAGATGATGTACGGAGTTTGGCCTTGTCAAGTGCTAAGTGCCACTCGACCTGCTGTTGAAGGCTAGGCAATCATTTTTAAACTAGAAATGTATTTTTAACCTTATAAGTGATCCATCCACACAACTCAATAACATCGCATGTTTGAGATTAATCCCCTGCCTTTAGCTTGTTGAGCCTTTTGACTCGTCTGTTGCTGATGAATCGGGCTGCAAATGGATGCATACTAAATCTCATCTTATTCTTTACACTGTAAGCCTCATGATCTTTTCTTCCATAATGGCATTGTTGAATTAAATTCTACAAAGATACTCCCTAAACTCCCTAAGCTCCCAAATTCATGAATTCTGCTCCATCCCAAGTTTCTCATCCATCCTGTCATATTTTCTTGTCCCCAAATCCAAGAGTTGAAATCAGTTTGTCTGCCCTTACCAATATTTCCATCCTTTGCTTGACAAACCGTCCTAGGTGAACTTTTGGCTATTGCGGCTGAGCTTTTGCCAACGGTTCATGTGACTCGGATTGTGCGGATTGCTCAACTTCATTGTCGAAGGATCAACATGCGTTGGCTTGTTCTTGTCTGTCGGACCGAACAAATCTTCTTTCTTGAGGTCACTGAGAGTTTTGATTGGACCTTCTGAGCCAGAGGCGCATTGACAAGCAGCCTTCGAAGCGTCTTCGATCTCTCGTCCGTTGGTCTTAGCTTTCTCGGGACTCATATGCCTGTGAATATTGTCTATCTGGTACTGGATAATGCTTCTGTCGTGCGAATGAGTGACACGCTGGCTCGTCTCAGATTTTTTGCGTTCTTTCTCGATGTTGTCGATATAAGGAATATTCTTTTTCACATTGCGGCGCAGTCGCTCGAATTTCTTCTCAACATAAGCCAAATCCGTGGCAAGATCCTTTTTCACAGCGCGACAGATCTGCTTCTTCAGAGACGTAATATCGCTGTCGATGTTGGAGATATCAGCTGATAAGTTTTCATGGGATTTGTCTTTCTCTGTGAGGTCCAAGGACTCCGGGGTTTGCGAGAGGTCGTCTGGGTAGTTTTGGAAAGCTGCTTGGCTGTTGAGGACTGGTAAGGTTTGAGTGGGCACTTGAAAATCGACGCCTGTAGTTAGATCGTATGGTTGAAGGTAGTCCAATGAGTTAAATTGACCGTCGACTCCAGTATTCAGGACGTATGGGTCAGTGGACCCTAAAGAGTTCGATTGGACATCGAAGCCTGTAGTTGAGAGGAATGGGACAGAGTAGTCACATGAGCTAGACTGGACGGCGAAGCCTGTGTCTGAAGGGTAGGTGTTGAGCTGAACGCTCAAGTCAGGTTGGATGTGGGAGGTCGACTCATCCATGGAGTAGAACTCTTTAGTGTTCAGACGTCCTTCATCTGTTGAGCCCTGGGCATTGACCAGGGTCGTTCTCTCAGCGTTCAACTTTACCTCGGTGACAGCCATCTTTGCGTGTAGACTTGAGGTGAAGGTCGGAAATTATGGGAATTTCTGAGAAATCTTAGAAAAAGACTGTGGTGCGTAAGAGACGAGATGATGAGTGAGGCCAAAGATGTTTGTACGTCCAAGAAGCTCCTGGGTATCTCGAGCAAGAAGGTGAACTTGTCTCTTTCAAGTTGTAATAATAAAGGAAAGAAATAAATGATCAGAAGAGTGACCGGGCAATGCTATTTATATTGCGATCCGGTATTTAGCTTCTGGTAAAAAAAACTTAAATTACGCACCGGCGAGCAGAATGCTCGAGGGGAATTTAGTGACTCAGATAGGTTGATTGCAGTATTGGTGCAATTTGTTCTCATATGTATTCAAAAGAGTTCAATCCGGGAACCAATGTAATGCCCAATAATGTCACACCTTTTAGAACGAGTCACTTGTGCAAGTTGGGATGCCCTTTATGAGCCATGATTGGTCTCAATGCAGTAGAAATATTGTCTCGCCAGCTGGAGTGTCTCCCGAGTTTATCAGATGAACTTTAACGGCTTTAGACAACAAGAGTGAGTCAATAGTCCATTGATCCAAAGTGAAAGGAGGATCTGTACGAGTTTTCTTCCAGGCTATTGGCTGAGCAGATATAAACAAACTTTCGCATGAAATAGGGTTCTGCATGCTCTGCCAACACGTGAGTGGTCAGAGAAATAAACTCTACGAACGGCTGCTTTTTGATAGGTCGATTACTAACACGAAAGCTTGTTCAGAAAAAGTTTTGACTTTTCATCTCTCAGTTTTTTATCGATTGCCAAGCAAATAATCCATTGCCACAGCATCAACCTTGCGCTTTCTTCACCAACCACTTGAGGTCAATACCATGCTACGCCACGCGGTAAACTCAGGTAGCGGAGAGTGCCTGAGCAAAAATACTTGTAGCCTTTCATGAAGCTTTTTTTTCTAATGCAAATAATTCGTCCTTATTGTACAAAGCCATGGATATGCTTTATTTGAGAGGCCATGCGCCCAGACCGATCGGAGAAGATACCAGAGTCAGTTACGAAGTCAAATAAGGTTCACCCGGTCGAATCATATAGAAAGAACAGATTTTATTTTGCCTCAGCAATATCTCTTGTTTCGCTGCACGGTGGCTTTGAGTCCTCACAAAAACGTAAGGAAACCTATCTTGAAGCAAAAAGCATCGGCTTATATGCCCTAACAGCTGCCTATTTATTCCTCACGTTCAAGTTGCCAACAAACGATCCCTAACCAGATCGAACACCCAAGTTGTTGTCCTCATCCTTAGGACAATCCTCATCGTCATCAGTGTTGAACTCAACAACGCATGCAGAGTCTTGCGCGATAGCGATGCCGATAAAAGTCGTATCAGTCTTGCCCTCTCCAGTAGCCAGACTGTTTCCATCCTGATCCTTCACCTCGCATTCTTTGGGATCGCCAGCAAAAGAGGACTTGCAGCGGAACTTGCGCTCCTTCTTCCAGCAATCGCCTCCAAAGGTAAACTCACGTCCGCTACCGGTGTTGTAGCAGGGAGAGTGGTCGGCGGGATAGGCTTTGCTGTAGATGGCGGTACCGTCGTCTTTGAGGATTGTGAAGCCGGAGCTGTGACCACTTTGGCTTCCGCCTGAGGGTCCGGAGATGGTCGAGAAGTCGCCTTGGGACCAAACCACGCGGAGATGTTCGGCTGCGACGGTGGAGGAAAGTGAGGCAGCCAAGAGGCCAAGGAGGATGTTGCGGGGAGAAGGCATATTGACGTTGGGCTGATAAGAGATGATTTGAGAACTGATTATTTGGGCGCTACAATATTGAGTGGTTGATGAAGAGGTAGTTGACAGTGGTCGGTCGGATACTTATATTCACTTCGCAGTTCTCAAAACTTGCCGTCGTCGATCTCATGTCATGCACCGCCTACTCAGTTCACGTCTGAGACCACGACAATGATATCATTTCGAACGTGTACATGTCGCATCTTCAATCCTTCGACGGAATATTCTTGCTGCCTGTTCCTGTTCTTGGTAAAAACCCGCCGGGATCCGATCCTATATACTCCATAAACAAGCTCTGAGCCTCAGCAGATCAAGAAACCTGAGGTTAGCTGACAACAAAACCTGCCCATCAATCACCAAATTCAGTCTCGATTTTCATCCACCTACGCAAACAGGGCATGATTTTCGTTTATAGTTACTTCAAAAGTGGAATTCCATGCTAATTCTCTCCACCATCTACGTAATACCATTGGAATATTGTTTCACGTGATAATCCAGCTGAGAAGGTATTCAAGGCAGGGAATGGAAGGATTTCTATAGTATGATTGGACAACCAGAAGAGACGCTCGGTAGCTGACATACGGGTTTCCTGTTTGAGACAAGAGGCGGGTATTGGCAAGGCATAGTCAGGGGAGATCTGCATATGGAACGGGAATAGTGATATGCGTAGGATTTTAGGGCTTACTATCATCGAGATTTCTCGGCTTCATCGAATATTCCATCAGTTTGCTGAGCACGTGTCAATTCAGAGTCGAGAAATCCTAAAAGATCGAGAAACAACTCACTGTTTTTGGTCCCAGATGATTTCTACTACTGTGACACGACACCGTGGCACATCCTTCCTGGTCACTCGGTCTGAGGAAAATGATAAAAGATAGCCAGACAATTAATATTGTATGTTGAGAACATACGACGAAATGGGTCTCAGAATCTGCATTTCTCATGGGTGGTTTGTTCCATTTCGGCCATTTCGTGAGCGATGACTCGGAAATTTGGGAGAATTACTTTTCCTATACAAAATGCGCCTTACAGGCCAGTTCAAATCGTCAGTCCCATAGCGAGGTTTTCAGGTTACAGTCTACTACTGTCAGGCTATGAGCTGGTTTGAGCTTCATGATGCCTTCTGGCGCTTCTCTTCTTGTTTTGCCCTTTTATCATTTTCATCCCCGACATATTAACAGATATTCAATAGTGACTACCTTCACTATACTATAATCCAAAGAATTATTTTACTAAGAGCGATGACTTTCTAGATCTTCTAGACGCAAGTGTATTACAATGGTGTCCGACTTACGAGGTTCCCAGCTACCCTAATAAGACAGCCTTGCCTAGACGATTATAGAGGCAACTGGTTAACGTTCCAAAGTTTATTACCGGGTGTGTTTGTTAAACTTGAGTTTCGGCGATAGCTGAATCAGATTGTGTGCTTGTAGCCAGAGAGTTTGGAGCTTTGTATGCAGAGGCGAAAATAAAACCTATACAAAGGTCTGCTAAGCTTGCCCTAGATTTATCTGAAAGCTTTTGGCACTTAAAATTTAATAATAACCCTGCCTAATAACAAGGCTTTAATACTTATATATAACCTCAGGTATTATATTTGAAAATTCCTTAAATCAATTCTTCTTTTTTTAAACTTTAATTAATATAATACTATTAAGCCTATTTAGCTTCTTTATTTAAAAACTATCGTAGTAATTCCAAAGCTTCTTTTTGAGCTATTTAAATATGATAATAAATAAATTTCCATCAAAGCCACGCTATATGCACGACGCCGAGTAATGACATCTGCGTAGGCTTTCTCGGGAGTGACTGATAGCCGTACTTGCCAGCCTTTGAAGCTGTGTCTATTGGGCAATTGAGTCACTTATACTCTTGGTGACAAACCCAAGCCTCCAAGCTTGGTCGCCCACGTTAAGGTCTCTTTTTGTGAGCTTAAATTGTGGACAGTATATTGTGCCCCGTATTAGTAACTTAGATCATTTCTTGTGGCTCGTGATCCTTACATAACCACCGTTGGATTTGTACTTGTTCACATCATCACCATTCCCTTTCTCTCTTCTTCTTGTATTTCCTTTAATTTCCATCCAGCAAATATACAGCGTACGTTGAAGTACTCCATTCACACTGATGGTCATAACACGCGTGGGTACCCCGGGAATCTCCGGCCGCAAACGCCGCAGGCTGCAATCCGATGCGAGATCTAGAGCCAGGCTAAGAAGTTGTCCACAGACTGAATAGACTCAGTCAGCCCTAAGAATTCTTCGGAAACCCACACTCCGGAACAGTGCCTTCTTCAGGCTGAACTTGTACTAAATTAAGGGCAGGCGGCGTCGACTGGGGTCGGCCGCCTTCCCTCCGTCTTTGTGGGCAGCGAATCGGAATCTCGGAGAATAATCAAGCTCCTCGGCATGGGTAGTTCACACGTTCACCATGCCGGGCTATGGTCACCTCTTACAGATTACATCGCTCTTGGCCACAACAGCGCCCGTCCAAGTGGGCGGCTACTGTCATTCATATTACGATGCAAATTCAATGCTGGTTGCTTCATCTTACTGTGGGGGTTAACACAAAGGCCAAGGGCTAAAATTTAGGCCTTATTCTCTAGCCTTGAACTCGCCGACTTATCTCTGATGAAGAAAGGACCCAGCTGGGCTCCGCCACGTTGAGAGGTCTCTTAGGTCAGGATGCTTCAACAGCTTCCTTTGTATAAATAGCATTGATACCACTGGCTGGGTCATGATCTCTAAATTCATTCTCATCATCCTTTCCTGCTTCTTGTCCATTTACCTTATCCATTTTCAACTCTCGATAACATTAGACAAATCAAATATGCGCGTCGAACTTCCCCTCGTCTTGGCCTCCGTCTTGGGCTACGCCTATGCAGAGATTCCTTTCACCTGCTTCGGTGGCCATGCAGACATCCCAGTCGATGAAATCCAGACACTCAGAGACCAACTTGCCAACAATGAGTTCGAACCCGACGTTGTTTTCCCTGTGGAAATAAAAGCCCAACATACAGTAAGCGTGTTCTCGCGCAATACAAAAGTCTGCATCGAAAACAATTTTCTCTTCGACAATACCCATGTCGCTCAAAATGACGTCCTCGATGCTGTTCAGCTCCTTCATGATCAATGCCAAGGTTTTGGGTAGGACATCTCTTAATACCACAGCTATTATTTACAAAGAGGAAACTCTTGTTCGCTAACCTATAGATAGTGGTCGAGCCCAAATTAAGGGCGACACGGGTCTCCGTTGTAATGTTCTTGTCGGCAAGTTGGACATCTGCTAAGTTAATGGGCAAGGTGAAGCTTTCTTGATAATTTCACAAACCACAAACGATAGATAGATGAATAGATTAGATGCATGGAGGTATATTACTGCTAGAGACCCTTTTGTATTTCTAACTTTCTTTTTCCCTAATCTGCAAGTCTATTCGAATGTTTCTTTTTAGGATATTGACTGTTGCTTAACTTTCTAACGCTGCAAAATAAAGGTGCGAGAACTAAAAATTGGTGGATTTTGATGTATCATGTTTTCCTTACCCTATATGCAGTGAAACGACGAATCGCTGCACTAAAGTAGCCTTTGAAATCCGAAGCAACTTAGGCATGGTGCTCTACCTCTCAACCAACTTAGCATGACACGCTTCAACGTTGTATGATCTACAGAGACGGGCAAAATGTTCGTATCTCGAGTAGAATCAAACTTTTTTTTTAGTAGCCCAATAGCATTACGATAAGTACCATCATCTGCTATTAGTCTGTCTTCTGTTCTCTAGGCCCTGCAGAAGTAAATACTGTAAACATCCCAACCGTCAACCTGGTACAAGATCGAAGGGGACGCCCCGGTTGCCCAGCTCTTATAGCAGTTGAAATTCTTGTAACCATTTGTTCCTGTCCCAACCCAACTATTGATCTCCTTACTGGCAGCGTCAGAATTGATGTTAGACGTAAAGCCCACGCCGCTGCTAAAAGTGCCTTGGTCCCGTTAGTAGCCCACCATAGAGATTTAGAGCGCCACTCACCCTTGAGAGATAGCCCTTCCCATTGGATATTACTTCCATGTCTGATATCGGTATAGTCGTCGGGGCGAGCTCCATTGGCGGGAGAGTGACCTTCACCGTAGTAGGCCATGCCGCTTGAGATATCATTGCCCTTTCTGGAGTTTACCAGATAGACAACCTCCCAAGCGGCGACTGTCTGGACTCCAACCAGAGCTGCGAGGAAAGAATTGAACTTCATGGTATTGAGATGGATCGGATCAAAAACAGGATAGAATGAAGGGAATGAATGGTATTACTGCATTTTCTGCTATATTTTGAGAGACATTAAATACTTGAAGAAGAAAAGGCACCATTTTCTACAATACATATTCGGCTAAACGCTGTGATAACGTTCCATTCCATTTGGATCCGCTCTTTCACAAAGCAGGACATCAGTTGCGAACTTTTGTAATACGAAGTCCCGTGGCAAATGTGAAGGCATATACGATCAACTCCGCTTACAAGGTCCACATGCATGGCTCGGCCTCAAGGTCCTCGCCTTCGCGATATTTCAAATTATGCCATGTCATGAAATCATCAAAATCTGCCCGAGATATTAGTAATCCAGCCGTTGGTACACTAATTGCACTCCGTGGGCCCGTGAATCCAGCCACTCACCGGCGTAATACTACCTTGGGGTGCCAAGAGACCTCAGACTGACACGACGGTAGTTTTGTGGACTAGCAGGCGCACCCTCGGCCAATTGAAGTACCTGGGTAACAGTGCCCTCAGCCTCTCAGAGTACCTGACCCTGTAGCGTCTTGATCATGGCAATACTCAGCCATTCCAAGTGCCGGCATTGGCTCCCCCTCCAGTGCACACTGCCAAAAGTATGTACCTTGAGTCGTAGTTCCGAGTCCAAGCGCCCCTAATGACTCGCTATATCAGTCAGTAAGGCTCTCCTATCTAGCTGAATAATTCCTCGGAATCACAAACAGGCTGGCCGAGATTCTGCTTAGTGATGAAGTCCGACTGCCCCTGGCATACCCGCTGCGCTACAGCGAACTCGGTTAGTTCCTACGCCAAATGTTAGTCTGATTGGGCATATTTTAGTGGAGGTTTGGGCCTTATTAGTTCTCAAACGAAATTGACCAACGGTGAGTAGAGTGTTGCACGGTAGTGAGGATACCAATCAACGGTCAGGGCAATAGATGGCGATCAGCGTAGCAGTATTATTGTTGCGGGCGCAACACGATCATTTTCTCACGATAATGTTATTTATGGCGATCAAAGACATTCTTAAGGCCACAAATTTATGATATCCTGATTTGAGGACATTTTTGACCCGTGAAACTAGCTTGATGTGATTATGGAGCCGTAAGGCTCTGTACCATATTCTTTGCCTTAATCTTAACAAGTAAATTTTGCACATTTTTAGGACAGAAACAGTGAATCAGATATGCTGTTCTAAAGTGTCCGTAGCCTATATTATTGCTACAATTTAACAAAGGCTGCAATAAATACAAATCCAAAATGAAAGTCCAAATATACAGTTGCTTCACCAACCAGCCCAAGCACCCCACCGTTATACGTCCTGAGAGTCATGCCCACCATCTTACATAACATTCATAAGTTCCCGCCCAATCCGATAAGCTTAAACCACCTGGTGGCTGTAGGGCTCGTAGGCAAGTTCTGTCCGGGGAGATGGCGCCAAACCACGGTTGTGATAAGTCGGCTGCATTTCATGATCATCGTCAATAGGGGCATAAGATCTGGATTGACGATGGGGTGCGAGTAATCCCTTGCCTTCGGGGTCCTTTCGCTCCTTTGTGGTACTGCAGCAAAGGGTTGGTATTATCCAGAGGATGTTTGCGGCGATAGCAAAGGCAGCACCAATCCAGATGATTGCCAGGAAGACGACATTGACCTTGCCCTCAACTCCATAGAGCTTGGCAGTAGTCTTCACCGCACCAATTGAAACAGATGCCATGATTGTGGAGAGAATTGCGGAAGCGAGAACAAAAGCTGAAGCAAGACCGGAAGCCATCCATGTCCAACAAGTGAGCTCTCGAGAGCAAACGGCAAAGATACCGAGTGCAATCTCGATAGCCAATTCTAGCAAAGCGACGATGAAGGCAACCTCGGCTCCTTTTGTCATCGATCTGAATGTCTGGATGGCAGTATTGATCTCCTTTGGCAGCTTGACCTCAACATTTTTATCGACACTCTGGATCCAGTTTTTCCTGATGGTCTTTCTCACCCAGTCAAACTTGGGACTGGAGCACTCTCGCTTATCTCCATCGTCATGACAGTATCCCCAGAGTGTGATATCGTATGTCTTGTCAAGGCCAAGGATCTCGGCTGTGATATTCTTCTCGACCGTCTCGGAACGCGAGAGGATTCTATCGACCAAGTCGCTTGCAGGACTGATGCTGAGGTTCTGGAAATCGAGTTGGATAATGTAGAGGGATTTGTCGGTGACGCCTGCAAGCGCGGGGACAAGCGTGAAGATGGCAGCCGCGATTGCGAGTGCGAATGGTAAGAATACGCCAATCACACGACCAATGATCATTGTTGTAGTAGTTTGGAGGTTATTTGTAGGCGGTATTTGTGGATGGTGTTTGGTGAAGCGAGTGTTGGTGACGAAGCGAAGGACTGGTTTGTGAATGGTGATGTTAGTGAACCCAGCGGCTCGAAAGGATGATCTTATACAAACACAATCTGCACAATCTCACAAAAAAAACTTGAAGCCTGTCTAGTTCTCACGGAACGCCCGCTCCCGATTATCGTGTAGTTTTGACAAAGGATCCCTACAATGTCAGAACTCAGCCTCTCACCTCAGCCCCATGCTGGCAAAACTCTTACCCTCAGGTTAGCGCTATCCTTCAATTTTCCCCACAGCCTTAAGTGCATAGGGATTCCGGGGTATTGGTCCTATCATTTTTGTTGCTGGCGACGTTGTCAGGATGCCGAATGTTGGCCTTATGTTAGTCTAATTTTAGAGTGGCCAGGACCTGATTACTGAGCGTTCCGAAGGCGAGCTGAATCGTGTGGACCGGATCTTTCCCCAATTTCCTTGGACAGCAGTATCCATTTCCCTTAGCATGCCCCACAAGGCTATTACAGTATTCCGTGCTTGTTGCTTGTCTGGTTTGAGGCCAAGTGGCAGATATGCCGCTTATGCCGCCCCAATGCCGCTTTCAGGGTCCAAGAGTAAGGATCAAGTTTCAGCCACCCATCTCAGAGCAGCATTCTTCAGCCTCTATTTTTGGGGTGACTTGGCGGTGTGCTCTAGAAGCAGTCCTCGCTCGACCTTGCTGGATAGGTTCCTGTCAAGCCAACTTCCGATTTGATTGGAGGTTGGTTTGACAACCCTACTGACCTTTCGCAACGCTCCAGCTGGGGTCTATTGTAGACTAGAGCTGATCGTGACTAAATCAGGTTTCTAGTGCTCCCCCTAATAACATCGCCACTAGTTCCTTACGTTTCAGCCCATATGGGTCCTGTTATCCCACAGTGTTTATTGGATCCAGCCTCTTTGTTGTTGGGTTACACAATGGGGCCGTGGTTCATAAATTTGCCTAGCTACAGTCACTTTAGTGATGGTATAATGATCCTAGTCTCTTTTTATGGCTACCAAGAGGTGTTTGATACCACCAAGGCTGTTCAGTGTTGACCCTAGCAAACACTGCGCCATGTCCCCGTCAGGTTCATCTTGCCGAATCATCCGCTCCCTGCACCTCGTCTAAAGGGGCTGGTTGGGCAGTTCATAGGTCGGCATGGCAAAGAAGCGAGGTTTGCAGGGCTGAAGGCGCAGGTTCTTTTCGATGGGCCCGCCACTCAATCGATATTCCAAATACAGCCCTGGTCGTTTGGTTTGTGATGATTGCCCCTGGAAGTTGAGACAAGTAGGTTTTTCCAGTAGGCCGGGTTTTCACCACGCTCTCCAGCGCAGCCATCGGCCTGAGTTCTGAATGCACACTTTCGACTGCGTTCTTGCAATACGATTGGTAACGATCATTTCAAGCGTCGGTGAGCCTACTCGTTGCAGTATATTCTGTACTGCCATTACGTCTTATGATTGCCCTTTTCGTTATACCCATGAAGTGAGCTGTCAAATCAGTGATGAGTCGCGTTCCTTTGACCACGTTAACGAGAATACCAAGCCAAGTCCCAACCCTTCTTTTTGTTTTCATGGCACCTTTTCCCTTGCAGTTACTAGTTCGATATCTGAACACCGAGAACGTCAGCTTCACTTGATACTTGAGTTTTGAGCCTTGAAAGGATGGATGGCGAGCTATCGGCTCCTCTACTTATCAACCCCAAGTTTTCTTTCATTCACCGATAATTGTGGCCTTTACTAGGCTCTTGGGTAGCCCCTGTAGACAACCTCTCTATGATGCAAGACTCATGCCTGTGTATCCCAAGCCTCTAACTATTTGTCGCTATATCGTGCATCCAGTCTGTTCATGTAGAGTACGTTGCTGGCTTTTCTCTAGGCGAACCCTGGTCGTTCAGGGGATCTGGTTGTTATGTTTACCAAGGTCAGCGAGTTTCCACATCGGCGTTTGTAGACCCAGACTTGATTGTGCAGCAAACGCACGCCCCATACACAACGTGTTAAGGGATTGCACAAACACGAACACGATTGATGATTTCTCTTTTGTTGTCCCGCAAGCTTCAAACCCAAAAAAAAGGTACAGGCAACCTCGTTTGCATCAGAACATTCAATATAAAGACGGTGTTCATACGTCACATCCTGGGGATATAAGCCGTCACCATCCACCTGTCAGTGTCGCAACCTCTTCCGAGTTTTCACCTCGGATTCTTCTGTGGCATACAGACAACTACAAAACCTCTATTATATACCTTCTTTATATATGTACATATATCGCGCAGTTACTCGTTGAAGATTAGAATGACTTCTTGAACTATCTCGTCACACAGATGGCCGTCCGTCTGGCAGCTCTCGGCACTGCCATAGACCTTGCCCCCTCAAGAGAAGGTCCCAGGCCACCACCTCACGTACGCAGGATTTCCTCGGGCACTTCAAAATCTTCAATTGATGCCTTAAGCTCACTCCTGTTCCTCTTGCCTCTGGTTGTTTTAACCCTTCACATTTATCTCAGCGAGTGCACGCACACATATGGCATCTCCTTTCAACCTCAACGGGGCATATTTTCTATTTTAAGCTTTCATTTACAACTCTTACTCCCTGGTAGAGGCTGGTTTTGGAGTCATTCGAAGATCCTGCAATACATTCACCCAGCCACCAGAGGGGCCAGTGCTCGACGGGCTAAGGACAGTTACGCCCAGTTTCCCATTTGCCCGGTAAGTTATGCAGCACCACAAAATACGCACCTAAGTGGTTGTTCTCTCGATTTGCTAATACTGAAATACCAAAGCTAAGGATCTCGCCCCACCTACCGTCTGTCTTGAATGTCCCTGATTACCTGACTATGGCTATATCACCGTCTTCTCAAGCTTTGAGAATGAAGTACTCATCCTCAAGCTTCGATACGAGGGCCAGCCCTGTTGCCGACATCAACCCCTCGATTTGCTCCTTTTAGAGTGACTTCATATGGTCAAGTCCGCCAAGCTTGCAGCTTGTTTCTCTACCAGCAACAATCGCGAACGAGGCTGCTCATGCGCAAGGCGTGAAGTTCCTTATGCCCCTTGTCCCCCCTTCAGCGTTGTAGAAAACTTCTAGGAATAGCGCTCTTGTTTCTCTGTCCGGAGGATCAGAGACCACTGGTCTAGGTTTTCAATCCTGTCAATACCGTGAAAGATCTACTGGAGGTTGATGGTTTGCTTGGGTAGGTAAACTCATCCTGGAACGAGCAGTCACTCCCTCGTCCGATCTCACAACTTGTAAGTAGATAAGGCCACGAGGTCACCAATCGCTGGAACTTCCCTCGGGAAGAGCTTCTCACGATGGCGAAGCTGGTGGATGGGAAGGTCCGGTGGGTTGGACGAGACTCTATGCTGACGGGGAATGGCCTTGAGTCCGACGTGATCAAGGCAGTCGCCAAGAACCAAATACCTGCTTTACGACATATCAAAGCAATGGAAGACGTTTTGACGATGAGGGCGAGGACGGGGATGAGAACTTTGGCGGAGAGATAGGAGAAAACGCCGAATTCTCCGTTGCCCCGACGGAGTGTTTGGTGTTCACGGCTGAAGACGGCCGCGAGATGCGCCAGATCCTCCCAAACCTTCCCTGCCGAGCAACGGACTGGAATCCTCATGGTGGAGGCGCTGGACCGAGGAGCCCTTTGCTGATGATGTGATCACCCATTTACACACATTCTGGGCCAACCTCGGCCAGCAATTCTGGCGACAGACACTCGAACCAACTGTGGAGAGGATGCAGTAATCACGGAATGAAACGCCCTGTTATCTCTTGCCAGGCCACCAAGAGTTAGGGTAGTCTTAGATTAGTTTCATCCTAAGACTTATGATGAGTTTTAGTAATTTATCATAACTCATATAAGTTCCAATTTTCTATCCTGATCTCTTCTTAGTGTCTCTTCCTAGTTGTTCATGCTCCTCTAGTATGAGAAGTACCCTGCGTTAGGTACAGGAGCCCTATCCAGCTTAAAGTAACCAGGTTGCAACTTCTGAAATACCTGCTGAGGATCGTACTTCTTCGCAATACTCTTCAACTTAACCTTGTTGTCCGCCCCGTAGCTAGCAATGACATCCTGATACTGACTTGCGTAGTTCATGTAGACGTAGTTACTGTTGACACCACGACGCTTGGCCTCCTTACTGATCGCCTCAAAGATATCTGATATCCAACTGTAAATAGCAGCGTCATCAGATTTATTCTTCCATCTGGCAGATAGATTTAAGAGGAATAGAGGGCCTCCGTCGGGATGGATCCCGAGGGTATTCCCTCCGTTCTTCTGCATCTGCTTGAGCTGAGGAGTTGTTATGCCCTGAATAACAAAGGCGGGGAGTATTCCAGGAATGCCAGAAACCGTCGGGACAGTCTTGAAGAAGTAATCCCTCGCAAAAGTCAAGATATCGTGGTCAACCTTGGTAGCCATAGCATAGTAGACCTCTCTCAGACCAGGAGGGCTATCGTTCATGATCTCCTTTGCCCAATCAGCAAGTACTCTGTCCTCGGTGGTATCAGAAATAGCCTCAATGTTGTTGAAGTCTTTCCAGATGGTAGCGTTGCCGGCGTCAGGCTCTGCATAGTATAAAGTAGGGATAGAGACTTTGATATCTCCGTAAGAGCCCCAAGCGACCCAGATGCCTGCTTTAGGGTCTTTTTCGGAATTCTTTATGATGTTGAATAGTGCATCAGTGACCTCAGGGAACTTATCTTCTGTATACACGCGAGACCCTCCCCACATCTCACCTTTGGGAAGGGGGATGGTCTTGAGGTTGAACTTGACGACGAGACCGAAGTTGTTTCCACCGCCACGGAGGGACCAGTAGAGATCTGGATAGCTCTTTTCGCTAGCCGTGACTATGATACCATTGGCAAGGACCACCTGATCAGTAGTTAGCTGGATTAACGTCATCACAGCGCTGGCCAGGGGGGTCATTACTTCATAGCTCTCAACATTATCGCATGCCCAGCCATACTTGTTTGAGAAGAATGATATACCTCCTAAAGTCCAGTCAGTCAATAGTTGGTGTAAAGATTCAAGTACACAAACCTCCAGTAGTCAATCCTCCAACGCCGATATTATAGAGTCGTCCTCCTATAACACTAACATCAGATTTGGCCAACTCCTCATACACAGGACCCCATATGTTTCCAGGTTCGAGCGAGGCAATCTTTTTGTCGTTCGACAGAGAAATATCCTTGAGGTTAGCAAAAGAAATGGTGATACCACCCTCAATAGACGAAGCACCAGCAAATGCTGCATGACCACCGCTCTTGGCAGCAAACGGGCATTGAGCTAATCGAGCCAACAGTATAACTACAGAGACTTGGTTTGGTCGTTGAGGTATGAAGATGCAATAAGGATCCACTTCTGCTTGGTTTAAAGACCAATACGAGCTCGTAAACTCCTCAAAGGACTCTTCGTTCCTCGTCTCAACAGCCTTGTCTCCGTAGAGTACCCTCAGAGACGAGCACTATCCTATGTCAGTCACACGAAGGCCTACGGATGCAGTTCCACGTACAGCAGCGGCGCAGCCAGTGTCAGATCGCTTCGTAACGACCTCCGATATGGGAAGTTCTAACACATCAACCCCGTGCTCGAGAAGAGCCTGAGTAACATTGAAGTCCTTCGTCTCGAGTACAGGATCAACAGCACTTGACCCCACAGCCAGGAGAGCTGGAACGAGGAGGGATAAACAGCGCATATTGACTTGATTTCGCAGGAGATGACCAGCTGAGACATGGCGAAGGACAAGATGTGTTGGTTTTGTATCACCTGCGGGATTTATGTGCCCAAGCTCCTGCAGGAAAGGCATTCCCATGGCCGGTACCCAGGTTGACGAGTGGGCAAGATCATCTTGATGAGGCTTGGAGAATAGCTTGTGAGTGGTCAAGCGCAATAAGAATACATTCAGCTGCACAATTCCAATAGTCTAATGCGAGAGCAATAAAAATTGAATTTTTCCCCCTCACCTCAGTGTGTTGGTTGGGCAGGAGTGGCTGCGATGCAGCCAAGTGGCGTGCAAACTGTTGGTCCTGTGTATCTAAGAATATCGTATCATGCATGGAAGCGGGGGCAAACAGCAACTGGAATTCCTCTAAAGAATATTTTCAAGATAAGATAACTCCATTGCTCATTTTCTCAAAGTCCTAGGATTCGAAGACGTTGACTATAAGAGCGTGGTTGCATCTAGAATTGTTGGAACATCGACTTGGCAATTGACTTGATGTGTACAGGACCAGACCCTGGAGCCTCAGCTTCAGGTTCTACGCTACTCCGCATATTACGCTTATTCGAGGGCAAATCATTCCGTCTGGACAAGTCTATCATCAATTTAATGACTCTTGTCTTTGTCTCGAGGTCAAAGCGCATATGTCGCTGATATTTGATTGGTGCCGAAAGATCCAAGAGCATTCTTGAGATGATTTGGCTTACGTAGCTACCGTTAAGTTCAGTATCACATACCAAACCTCCAAGCACTAAACCTCTACTATAGCTGTCATTATCGTTATTAGCCCTGGTCTGTACCCATTAGCCAAGCGGCAATCCCGATGCCGCGGAGATTGCATGGCAGAAAACTCGTGAGCATAAACAACCCATGACCAGAGTCGCATCCGTAATGCTGTTGAGTGGTCGACCATTGGTCTTGGTCCATGCCCGGCCTCTCATACTAATGTTGCTTTTTTACGGTGTTGGTTTGATATATCTTGTGGAGTAATCATAAGCTCAAACTGTCAATCCTAAGAGTGTTTCGATCGGGAACCTGTAGCAGCCAGGAAGGGCTCATGCACTTGCAACAGTACCATAAGACAGTCATGAAGGAGATATGCATAAATGAGACAAAAAGGGCATGAACGGTTGAACTATTGCGACTGAGAAAATGGGATTACAACTACAGAAACGCATGTTCCTCAAGGTAGTTGGAGCAAACAACGAATGTTGACTAGTGGAAAGCTTGCAGAGCCGCGACTATAATAAAGCAACTTGTACCCCATCACCTGAGCAATGGCTTGTCTTTCGTGTTCAGACTTGAATTCAAGCGCTTCAGAACGGTCCTTCACATGATCGGAATGATCGGAGGATGTCCCGGTGGTGGGGCCGGCGCGCGGCATCGGATCTGGGAGTGCTTCAAAGCGTATGGCATCAAGACATGCGTCGCAAAGCAGTAAAATAGTAGAACCCGGTAAGAATTGAAAGGCCGTAGTCTCTGGAGAATCGGCTTCGGTCCCAAGATCGCTCAAGCTGATGCCATTTGGCGCAGGCATTGCGAGGACCTATCGGAGCCACGGTATTGTCAGCTCCGATCAACTTCCGGGCCGAGGCATATCGGCTACCAATCCAACCCCGCAATCACCAACTTTGTCGCAACGCTGAGTACAAGTCAAGTTCAATCATGTTTACACGACGCATCAACGGGAGAACAGAATAGAAGATAGATGTAATTAACTAATAAAATTCGTAATCATTCATTCTCAATGGTATTTTGCTACATTGCTCATAAATTACAGTCGAGGGGAAGCCTTAGGCGAATAACCCTTCTTAAGATCAAATCGGTCCAGGTTCATCACCTTGGTCCAAGCAGCAACAAAGTCCTTGACAAGCTTTTCATGTCCACCAGCCTCAGCATATGTCTCAGCAGTAGCACGCAGCTCAGCATGCGAACCAAAGACAAGATCGAAACGGGTACCGGTCCACTTCTTGGCACCGGTCTTGCGATCAGTGCCTTCAAAGACGTCGCCGTTGCCAACGGCCTTCCACTCGGTGCTCATATCGAGCAGGTTAACGAAAAAGTCGTTGGTCAGGACACCAGGACGGTTGGTGAAGATACCGTGGGATGAGCCGTCCCAGTTGGCGTTGAGTGCGCGGAGACCACCGATGAGGGCGGTGAGCTCAGGGACGCTGAGGGTGAGCAGTTGAGCGCGGTCGATGAGGAAATGCTCGGCCTTAACTCGGTCTGTAGAACCACCGTAGTTACGGAAACCATCAACAGTGGGCTGGAGGTGGTTGACAGACTTGACGTCAGTCTGCTCCTGTGTAGCGTCGGTGCGGCCGGGCGCGAAGGGTACGGTGATGTTAACACCGGCGTCCTTGGCAGCCTTCTCAACAGCGGCGGAACCAGCAAGAACAATAACATCAGCAAGGGAGATAGCCTTGCCGCTGGACTGAGAGTCATTGAACTTCTTCTGAATGCCCTCGAGGCCCTCGAGAACCTTGCTCAATTGAGCGGGATTGTTGACCTCCCAGCTCCTCTGGGGTTCAAGGCGGATACGAGCGCCGTTGGCACCACCGCGGAGATCGCTACCTCGGAAGGTGGAGGCGGAAGCCCAAGCAGTAGAGACGAGCTTGGAGACGTCAATACCGGACTTGAGGATCTCGTTCTTAATGGCGGAGATGTCGCCATCGTCGACGAGCTTGTAGTCACGCTCGGGGACGGGGTCTTGCCAGATAAAGACCTCCTTGGGGACCTCAGGGCCGAGGTATCGGTCGCGGGGACCCATGTCACGGTGGGTAAGCTTGAACCAAGCCTTGGCGAAAGCCTCGTTGAACTCCTGGGGGTTCTCGAGGTAGCGGCGAGAGATCTTCTCATACGCAGGGTCGAATCGTAGAGACAAATCGGTGGTCAACATGGTAGGCTTGTGCTTCTTGTTGGGGTCGTAGGCATCAGGAACAGTAGCGTTCGCATCCTTGGCTACCCACTGGTGAGCGCCAGCAGGGCTCTTTGTGAGCTCCCACTCAAATTGGAAGAGGTACTTGAGATAGTCGTGGCTCCACTTGACGGGAGTGCTGGTCCAGGTAACCTCGATACCGCTGGTGGTTGTGTGAGGACCCTTGCCGGTCTTGTAGCTGTTGGACCAGCCGAGACCTTGCTGGGCGAGATCAGCGGCCTCGGGCTCGGGGCCGACGTGGTCGGTCGAGCCAGCGCCGTGGGTCTTTCCGACAGTGTGACCACCGGCGATGAGGGCGACTGTCTCTTCGTCGTTCATGGCCATACGGCCGAAGGTCTCGCGGATGTCGCGGGCAGCGGCGACGGGATCGGGGTTGCCATCAGGACCCTCTGCGAGTAGTCAGTAATTGCGCATGCTATCAGGAAGTCCACGGGGAGTACGAACCAGGGTTAACATAAATGAGACCGTGGTGAGCAGCAGCCAAAGGCTTCTCGAGCTCGCGAGTGTGAATGTTCTTGTGGGGAGCCTCATCGGAATCGGTAGCGCCAGGCTTGGTGGTTCCGGGGTGGCCATCAGAGTAACGGACATCGTTTCCGAGCCAGGTATCCTCGCCACCGTAGTAGGTAGCCTCGTCAGCCTCCCAAGTATCCTCACGACCGGCGGCGAAACCAATGGTCTTGAAGCCCATATCCTCGAGGGCGACGTTGCCGGCGAGGACGATCAGATCGGCCCATGAGACCTTTTTGCCGTACTTTTGCTTGACGGGCCAGAGAAGGCGGCGGGCCTTATCGAGGGAAACGTTATCGGGCCAAGAGTTGAGGGGGGCAAATCTTTGCTGACCCTATGACGCTGTTAGGCTTGGGGGCAATTGGGGGAGAGAACGGGTGTAATGGATTCTTACCTGTCGGCCGCCACCTCGGCCATCGAAGACACGGTATGTTCCTACAGCGTGCCATGACATTCGGACAAAGAGACCACCATAGTGGCCGAAATCAGCAGGCCACCAGTCCTGCGAATCACGGCAGACCTTTCGCAGATCCTCCTTGAGCTCGTTATAGTCGATAGAGTTGAAAGCCTCGGCGTAGTTGAAGTCCTCGCCGTAGGGGTTGGTCACGGCGCTGTGCTGGCGAAGGATGTTTGTCTTGAGGGACTCGGGCCACCACTTCTGATGGGTAACGCCGTGGCCAGCGACGTTGGGGACCTTTGTGTGGGCGACGGGACACTTCTTGTCGTCGGCCATTTTTGCAGCAGTTGTGTGAAGGGATAATCTGGGATGTTGATGGTTCAGAGTCCTCCTCGCTACAGACAAGGACAGAATACGGGAGGAGAAGAGAAACCGAGGCATGGAAGAGATGCGGGGGTGGAGTTTGGCATTTATAGCGACCGACTACAACGTGGATTGGAAAAGGAACGACCCTGAGTGGACTCTTTTAGAGGCGAGACGGTGTCCCCCGGATCACGCTCGGAATCTCGTCAAACAATAGAACAGTCTCATCGGAAACTTATGCCGGATTTGTCAACAAAAGTTAACTGCATGACGCACTTTAGCCCATCGCAAGTGCGGGGAAGCTGTCCAAACCGAGCACTTGGTGTAACCAAATTCACCTTCAAGGCCCGGAAGACTGAGACATCGGGCCTTGTTTGAGGAATCAGAGATGTCGGGCCTAGTTTGAGGAATCACAGTTAACCATCCAGCGATACAGAACTCTCTAGAAAATCCCCAGCTGTTATTGATTCATGATTCCTAAAAGACTGTGGACGCTCGCCACTGAATAAACTTTGATCGAGCTCGCATCATGGCAATCGATGATGGATCCCCGTGATCGGTTTAGCACCGGCTCTTACTGGGCCGGCCCCGCAAAACAAACACCACAGCAACCCAATTTCTCTGCGTGATAGCAGCCCGTTTCGTCGTAGATCAGTCCATTTGACCCCGCCTGAGCTTCAAGAGAAACAGGGGAGCTCCAGCTTGCTAGCGGCTTTCGTCCCGCGTAACAAATAACCTCTCACAAACCAGTTGGTCAAAGGCGGGGTTGACTTCCATGGCGTTTCTTCCCAACCGAGTAATAAAAGTGAGGCAATTCCGTCGTCGCATTACGACTTGACGTAACTTACTGCGTAGTAACGATCGTTGTTACTTCCTAATGCATGAATTGCTCAATTACAAGTTAAAGCCGACGTAGAAACCCGTTTCAGGGGTCCATCATGTTTGCCAATAGCACACAATAGATTCCAAATGATCGATCAATGATCAACAGTTCCACTAACACCTTCCAGCACCCACCACGACCCGAGAACCATAGACCAATCATGAGCCCCGCTTACATTTGGAATCAATTTCTGCAACGGATGGAATCAATAATGTTCCAGGCTGGTGGATGTGTGCTGTACCTGCGTCGTCAGCAGCCTCAAATGGCTTGAATGGTCTCTGCAAGCCTCTGGGTCGGATCATCTTGACACATCATCAAGACTCATGCCGAGCTACCGATAAAAAAGTCTCCGGCTTTCGAATTGATGTGGAATTGAACTCAAGACCTTGGAAATGCAAAAATAATAGAGGTGGATAATCGCATCTTTGACCAGAACCTCCGAAAAGGGCCTGGCCTAGCGACCATCCGACATTTTGGGTCACTAGTTGGCTACATGAGGGGCTCACGTTCGGGTCTTTGTCGACCGTCGCTCGACCGCGACACGAACGAGCTGTAAAGTGAATTTATGTCAATTCCGTATTCGGAGAAATTTTTATTGAATTGTAGATGTCAGCAATCAATTGTCGATAACAGGACGTGCAACTTCGGAGCACCCTCATCAGCAATCCAGGATGCGGATGAACAGTACTTCCAGTGACCCAATCAGAATACACAAATCACTAAGCTCCGTGGTGAGTATCAGGTACTTCCAAGTCGGAAAAACAGCATATGTCGTTTAAAAACCAGAGAAACCGTTCATAACATAAGCCAACTCATGGTCTTTTCCACGAAACAGGTCACAAAATTGAGCTGTCTGTGGTCGAGTGCTCGCGTTGATGACTTGAATGGAAAGTCTCCGACAGTCCATTTAGTGCGCTGGCACCTGTAGATCCACTACAGCACGAGACGTTACCACGCATCTGGCGCGTTGCCGACCGTCACCTACCAGACCATGAAATAGCAACATCTTCTCTTCTTTGACATCGAAATGCCAAAGGATTTTGGCGCTCGAACACACGACTAAAAGAAGAAGGGCTGTAAACAACTTTACAAGCGTTTGAAGAGTGATAGAATAAACCTATCGCTTGTCCTACCAGACCGTTTTACCAAGAGGAATGTCTGAACCCAACCCTGACATTATTGATCAGATTGTGGTACATATAGTGACTAACCTGCTGTAAGCCTACTTTTATGTACTGATATAGATGATAATGCAGGTCGCTCAGTGGTCTGCTCCCTCCTGTAGCGCATGCTGATGACTATCACTGCTAGGCACTGCAACAATCTCTTGTCTTCTGAACAAAAATTCCAAAAGCTAAACACGTTCGAACGCATGAGCAAAAGGAATGGAGGCTGTAAACAACTTTACAAGCTACTAATAACGGCCTCAGAAGGAGTCTGAGGCGGATACCCACCAGACCACTTTACCAAGAGGAATGTCTGAACCACGATCCCCACGAAGTAGTGATTAGATCATGGTCTATAAGGCTGCAGTGTAACCGCTATTACCAACATTAATATGCCCAAAGATTAATCACTCGAACGCGTGACTAAAAGGCAAAAAGAGGACGGATCTTTTCACGACTTTACAAGAACATTGTCACCATATTAACATATGCATAACCGCTAGATCACTCTAACGAGAGGAATGTCTCGACCACCGTCCCCCAGTAATCCTACAATATTCGCAGTATATATAGCTTCCATGCAACCTGTGCGATTAATTCATGAGTTATAAAGGAAGCGTTCGAACACATGGTCCAAAAAAAAGGCAACGCTTTCAACAACTTTACCAGTATCCGTTACACGGTGGTCTTGCGTTATGCGGACCGTTTGACCACTCTAACGAGAGAACGATCAAGCACTGTTCAAAACGCTGTATATGTAGCTTTGGCAGAGCCAACACATTTAAAGCAACAGAACGCCAAAATATCCTGGGTAGAGAATGACTACTTGTCGAAAGGAATGGATGTCCGAGCACCATGATGCGAAGAAATGTACGCTGCTTTAAGTGCAGTCAAGACTGGGAGAAAATAATTCAAGAGGAATTGGGCGCGCGCAGAATTATTTTAAATTAGAATTATTTTAAATTGCTGTCTCCCCACTGTCGGGCGGACTTCGCTCTTCCGAGTACTTGATGGGACCGGAACTCATGAACACCCGACTTGCGAAGTCAAATTGACTTTGCTTTGAGCATTCCTTACAGTTGCAGACAACACGGTATCTCTAATTCGCTTAGGAAGATGTTGTCACTACATGGAAGTACTACGCGATAAGAAATCCGGAGGTAAAAGGTGGTTGAGTAGCCAGAACGAACGACACAAATATCACAATCACGTTACCGTATTCGACCTACCTCGTTCTTTTACCAGTGCCATTAAACAGATAATTGCATCCGTAAAGGCTTCGTGATACCAGGAAGCAACTCGCCAGGATCGCAGATCTGGTGCTACGCCTCGGACAAGGACTCCACCGAACACCGATGGATCTCGGGCTCCGTCGGCCAGCGGCATAGCGCGACCGCCGCGACGAGACTCTCAATCTCGAACTCGGAGCGCAATTATTCTACGGACCATTGGTAGTATCGAACGTCCGGTGGCAGCATGTTCGGGTGATGTCTGAGAGGTTTCGGGCACTCGAACACGACGGTAACCCTCGGACTCCTACGGGTCCGTATGTGTATGGTGTCCGTAGGATGAACTCAGCTGGGCCCTCGGCCATCGGAGTGCGCACCAAGTCCCTTCGGCCATCGGAGTGCGCACCAAGTCCCTACGGCCATCGGTAAGGATTCATCATGCCAGCCGAAGTTCCGTCCTGAAGACCTTTGTCGCGCTTGAGGCGCACTCTCTCGACACATGTCTTGACCACTTATGTTTTTATTCTCTCGCATCGATCGGTCGGGCGTCGGCCTCCGGACAGCCGTCGTTGATTATCGAACTGGGATAAGAGTGTGAGGACGGCTTCCATGCTGCGCATCGAGAAACAAGCCTGGACTGAAGCGGCCACATTGGAGCAGCGCACTGAACGGAGAGCAACTACAGACCAGCGATATCGCCCTCACGGGTTCCGGGGCCCGATTCGCGTGGGCGCAGCCGAATGTCATCCGACCCGGTTTTGTAAGAAAACTAGTTTTCGCATTCAACAAGTTGCAAGTCCGTTCAGGGACTTATTAAGAGCCGTCGGGAATTGACACGAGTGTGGTTTGTCGGTCGGAGAGCATTGCAGCATCCGGGGCACTCAGGCCAGCGCATTTCGGAGGAGGATATGACACGGTTGCATTCGCGGCTTTTTTCGAGATCGCACGGTCAATTCGGTTGAAAGCCATTCGAGTGAAGAGCGCGGCGCTCGCGGGCATTGTCGCAAATGCGTTATGATTAGGTTCGGGAAGATGGTGGTTGGCGTACGATACGCATTATCAGAGTGATAGGTATCTAGAAGTCCGTTGTCAGCTTTGAACTCGTCGAGGAGACAAGTTCAATTCTCTTTGTGTCCTATCAAGATGGAGCACAATCAACAGCCAGTCAAATTGCCCTTCTCCTTGACGAGTCAGTCGCGTTACATGTACGCAATCGCAACTGAAGGAGCTAGAAGCAGATAGTGCACGTAAGAATGCGATCGTTTTCCGGCGAAGACATAGCACTCACAGCGACTGCGTGCGATAATAGACTTGAGCATGGATAGAGCATTACATCAAGTCTGCCGTAAAGCTTCCGTGGCATGATCAACTTCACACGAGATCCCGTCGCGCCAGCACGAATGCGCTTGTCGCTCTGTTTCACGTGACTATGATGTAATTTCTTGGCTTTTATCTTATCGGGTTGCCCATCGGCCAATGAGCGCTTGAGAGTGGATCCTTACCTTGCTTGTTTGAGAATTACAAACATTTTGTATGGCTCAGATGTTTGTGTTTAAACACAAGCGCAATAAATAAGCCAATTTCATCAATATCCACACCCAACAAGACTTTGCATTTTTCCTTGATAGAAGGAACTATATACTATATGTAAGAACACTTTGAAATGCATTTCAAATTTTAATGCTCTTATTATTTACTGTTACATGTGATTACTGTTGGAAATTTTTGTAGGTTGATGGCGCTGGCGCTACCCTATACTATCTGCTATTGCGTCATCCCTCGAAGGCCGCTATCGTTCGCCCCTCTATTGATAAGCTTAATGAGTGGGGTAGCCGGTTGGGCCGCACGCGTTATCGGAGCTTTACTGCGTGTTGAGAAAGGCAATCAACGCGTCAAAATGCTTGAGTGCGCAGACAAGTGCCGTTACCTTTCGGTAACATTGGGGGCATTGCTCTGTTGGTGGTAATGCGCGCGTATTATTCCACCAGTCAAATGTAACGTCATAGTTAGAACCCCCAACGTGGGGTCCCAGTTCAAATACACCGTCATCGACCAAGCCTCAACAAACTCTACCTTCACAACCCAAATCAGGCAATCCGATATTTCGTTCATCATGTCAAGCACCCTATCAAGCTCTTTGGCGGAGGCCAAGCTAGTTCCCGGTTCGGCAGCTACTTTAATTCCCGAAGACTTCAAGCCCACGACGAATCTGAAGGTCTCGTTTGATGGAAAGCATGTCGAGTTGGGAAACCTGTTTCGCGCAAGCGAGTGCAAGCGCACCCCAAGTATTCAGTTCGATCAAGAAGTAAGTGGCGGATACCTGAAGTGAAATGAGAGTGCTGACGAGGTTCAGCCTGATGCTCCTGGCGACGCTACCTACATGCTGTTGCTCGTCGATCCTGATGCGCCTACACCTGACGATCCCAAATTTGCCTTTTGGCGCCACTGGGTTCTTCCTGGTTTGAGACCTTTGAGCGGCGTAGATGCAGTTGCTCAGGTGCAACCTGCTCTGACAGAGTATCTCGGACCTGGCCCAAAGGACGAGTAGGTTGAGATATGTCAACAAATCTGTTTCAATTACTAACGGTCACGCAGCTCCAAGCCTCATAGATACTTACTCCTTCTGTACCGCCAGCCCGCAAGCCTTGACCTGGCGAAGGAGGATGTTGGTGGCGAGGAGTTTACGCAAAGAAGGTCTTTCGATACGCCAAGTTTTGTCGAGAAGTATGGACTGCGACTCGTGGGGGTAAACTGGTTCCTTGGTGCTGGAGACGGCTGGAAAGAATAGGACAGAACAAGATGCAGATCAAAAGCAAACGAATGCAAAGACCCGTACTGAGTCGCTGTCAGCACAGCAAATGATATAGGCTATTGCAATCTTCTCAAGTGTTCTATAAGTCTGAATAACTTCAGACACATCTTCATGACATAGCTGGTCTGGTTTATGACAGTTTCACTACAATTGTACCATCTGTCAAGACTTACTCTAGCCTTGAACCAATGACTTTCTTATCTCCGAAGTTTCCATGATCAACCAGAGCGAGGTCCTCTGTATAAACTACTGCGAATCCCGATGTATTGAAGGTGAGCTGAAAGTATATGGAGTTTGACCGGTTTGTAGGCAGTGTTGATAGACAAACAGAATCACGGATCAAGACAGGGATAAGAATTCGGCCGAAAAAATGCTTTTATTGTTCAATGCTTCAAGTCATACATCTAGGAAATTACCCCATCATAAGGTAGGTACAGAAAGGAAATATGTATCCATCTCCCCGAGATTCGGAACAAAATATCTGACTCAGAAAAGAAAGGCCACTGGCCTACATTTAGTGGCGGCGAGTAGTGCTGTTACTGCTACCAATGCCGTTGTTGATGAGCCTGTTGACCGTACCAGAAGGCACGTTTGAAATAACTCCGTCAAGAGCCTTGGAGGCAATGTAATCGCAGAGACCGTCAGCTTTCTGTCCCAGACCAAGGAAATAAGCAGCGAGACCAGCGACATGGGGTGAAGCCATAGAGGTGCCGGAAATGGTGTTGGTCTTGCCACCAGGCCAGGTGCTGAGGATATCGGTACCGGGAGCGAGAATATCAACGACAGAGCCGTAGTTGGAGTAGTCGGCGAGAGTGTCGTCCTTAGTAGTGGCACCAACAGTGCAAGCGCTCTCCTCAGAAGCAGGAGAGGATCCAGAGGCATCGGTGCCGTCGTTACCGGCTGCGACAGCGAGGAAGAGACCGGCATCGACGATGGCCTTAGCAGCCTGGTTGACGGCGTCAGAGGTCTCACCGCCGAGAGACATGTTGACAACGACACCGTTGGGGCAGTTCTCATCCTTGGCGTGGCCAGAAACGAAGTCCATACCAGCAATGACAGCAGAGTTGGTGCCAGAACCATCGTCACCGAGGACCTTGACAGCGAAGAGGCTGGTCTTCTTGGCTACACCGTAGGTGGTAGAGCCGATAGTACCAGCGACGTGAGTGCCGTGACCTTGACCATCGCCGTCGGAACCACCAGCGAAGTTCTTGAGGAACTTGGCGCGACCATCGAAGTCCTGCAAAGGAGTCAGATTGTTTCACCTCTGGAATTCTGGTTAAACTTACAGGATGGTCGGCATCAATACCGGTGTCGATGATATAGGCGCAAGTGCCCTCGCCGGCGCTGTCATCGTAGGTGTAAGTGCTGCTACCAGCTTGCTGGTTAGAGAGGCGAGCAATACCCCAAGGAGCGTTGCTCTGCTGAGCAGTAGCCGTGATGCTAATGTAAGCATCCTGCTCAATGTACTCGACCTAAAACATGTTAGCTGGGTTCCCTTGTTGTTGGATCCATTATGAGTCAGAAGTCACTGACATTGGGGTCGTGCTTGAGCTTGTTCAGCTCATCATCCTTGAGACTCGCAGCAAAACCACCGAAGCCCTTGGAGTAGGTGTAATCGGCATCAGCCTCGATGGACTCAATCATCTTGTCAACCCAGCTCTCGATGGAAGAGGCTTGGAAGCCACTCTTCATCTTGACGATGTACTTGCCATCGACAAGCTTGACACCGCGAGGGCGAAGAATGGGAGCGGGCTCGGCCCGGCGGGAGGGAGCGGCCAGCGCAAAGGGAAGAAGGGCGAGAAGAGTAGCAGATCGCATTTTGAAGAACGATTGGTGTAAGTTGGAGAACTTAAAGAATGGGGGAGCTGTAAAGAATGGTGTTGAGTGAATGAAGTTGTAAAGACTGAAGAGCTGAGTTGCTTGATGAGAAGAATTGGTTGAGACAAAGGCTTCTATTTATCTTGAAGTTCTCCTAGAGCAGTCGCCTTGGTCCCGTGTCTCTTGGCCATCTTTCGGCACGCAACCTATCGTGTCAAACATGTGCCTCGATGATCGTCATCGTTCGAGATAGTCGACCCCGGCTGCAACCACTACCTGCCTAAAGCGAGCGATGATCGCACCCATCGCCTCCCTGGCGAGGTATAGCATAAGAAATAACCATAAGCGAGCTAACCAACCGAAACGTGGGATGCAGTAATTCAGCTTTTCCCAGCACCGTTTGCCACGAGATGAAAGGAGTGCATAATTAATGAGGCTCCTTATTCACTGCCGTGTTTTGTGATGTGACTGGCTTGAATGCTGAGTCGGTTACCGCCAGGTCAGTGGGGGCTGCCCATTAGCAGATTGATAGACAAGCCAATTGAAGTCGAGTGTTGGTCTCGGGTGCACTAATCTGTCTTGAAACGATATCGCCCGAGCATGCCAGCCAATGGAGATGACGCGTGGCGATCTATTTCCGAGTCAGGGAGTTGGTTTCAAGAATTCCCCTGAATAAGCTTGATAGCTAATGCAAAAGGTCTTCAAAAGGTCTTGAATTTTCTAGAAACCCACAAGATAGATAATTATCAAGGTCCTTTGCATTTTCAAAAGTGCCAGTCACAAGCAATTGATGATACTTGAAACGATCGTCGTCAACTGACTGATACAGGGGTCTTTTGCTGCCGAGTCTGGAAGGCAATTGTTAGTGTTGCAATACACTAAAAAAAGTTCCGGCGTAGATCATCCTAGCTTCCTCCTTGTTTTATGGGTAGGGTATCAATTTGCTCATAAGTGTCAAGAATATATTGAAAACATATCCATTTCGCGGGACAATTAACCATATACGGAGATGCCATCCGGGACCTTATGAGATGACCCTTTTCATGTCACCATATGCCGGGTCATCGGCAGTCAAAGGAAACCTGTCTCATCTGTTTATGGTCTAGATCTTGTCGACATGGGGAAGCTTTGACAGTTATCATCACGTCAGGTTTCGGTCGAGATGCCAATTAAGCAACTAGTCCGTCACTAGTCCGGTTTGACCAATTGAAGAGACGCAAGGCTAACGTCTTGGCTCCGCAGGTTGGGCTGAATGTCGTGAGCCTCGTGTTTCAAGAGTTATTGAATATCCGAGCTCATTTGCCGGACTCTACTGTTCACTAAAAGAGCCGTCGGATATAGATGCCCGGTTGACTTATTGTAAGCAGAGAGTATCAAATTGCCACAATGAACTTTTGCAACACTAACTCATCTTCAACAAGTCATGGTCTGTTGAAGCGGTGAGGGTTTCACCAAATTCAACTATGCATAAGGTAAACAGCAACTGAAATTGGGACAAGCCATGTGCTTAACTCACAATATGTACAGACATAAAACCTAGGTACATAAACTTTTACTAGGAAGGCCACCGCCAACGTTCCATCGTCTCTCATAACATCATCAACCGTCTAGCAATTCTGGGTAGCTCCAGAGGTAGTGCAGTAGGTGCCATCAGGACCAGATCCGATCTTAGGAGGTTCGGCGCCGTTGGAGTTACCGGTATAGCGATCACAGAACTTTCCTTTGTTCTGGCAGGTGTTGGTGATCTTGCAAGTATCTCCGTAGTTCGTGTTAATACCGCACAGAACGCCACCATCGACGGCAACGGAGTTCTGGATGACGATGTTTCGAGGACCGCCGTTGTCCTTGCAATTTCCGCAGCTTCGGACGAGCTTTCCGTAGTCTTCAGCGTAGAAATCCTTGATCTGGACGGTACCGCGACCGTTGAACTGGACGATCTTGTCGCTGGCGTGGAAAGCACCGCCACCGTTGACGTATGAGGTTCCGCTGGTCTGCTTGAGAGTAAGGGCATCCTCGCAGACGTCGGCCCACCAGACGTTATTCAGGGTGCTAAAGTCAAAATCAGCATGGGATACGGTGAGTCGAGAGAAATTTGCTCACCAAGTACCCTTGCAGTGAACACCTTCGGCCTGAGATGCGCCGATGATCACGTTTGAAAGAGTAGCGCCGTTCTCGAGGATGAACATAGCGTCCTTCTCACCAGTCTCGGTCTGGCCTTGGCAAACAGAGGCTAGTAATGGTGTTAGCAGGGTCCACAGTAAGGTATAAAGAGGCTTACGGCTTCGCTCGAATCGCTTCATGCCACCATCGAAGCTGCCCTTGACGGGGACAGCCGTGGGGAAAGAAGTAGCACCAGCAGACTTGGGAAGAGTCTTGGTGACAGCGGCGGAGGAGACGCCAGCAAGGGCGAGGATAGCAGTGTACTTCATGATGAATGAGATGGGGTTGTTCCGAAGGTATTTCTACAAGAGGCTTGTCTTATGATGCGAGTGAACAAGTCCCTTGGCTCACGGGTCCTTTCATCCTTTAAATATTTATCAACCTGATATGTTTCTTTCACCGCGATATATCAGTTCACAGAGTCTCCCCTTTGATTTAAGGTCCCTGCGCCTGTTTTTCGCTGATTGCACCAATTAGCATCGTATAATCACGGTCGAGTCCGAAAACGGCAAGCTAGTCATCGAAGCAAAACTCCGTTCAAGGTTACATCTCCAACCAGACTCAATTCTTATTCGAGGAATTTACCATCACAATTCTCCGTCTTGACTCCTTGTTTGCGGAGACCAATCAAATGACCTGATTTTCTGCTCAACTTTCGATAAGATCAGCTGCACGACGACCCGAAGTCTGGGGTAATGGAGAAACTACCCCCAATATGAGCATGGGCAAGACTGGAACTAGTAAGGCTGGATGGATGTGACGGGCTTAGATTGGTGGGATTTTGGACATGTTTGTTTTAGCGACGTGTCCACCAATTAAGCTTACCTGGAATATGAATGACTTTGAGTTTCGATGCGGATCCTCGCAGGCATAATTGAACGTAGTAACGTCTTATCCTCGTGGTTAAAAGCCGTGTAGCCGTGAGGAATAATTTTGCACCTACGAGAGGCCAGCGATCGTCATGTTGTATCCGACACAACCCTGCAACGTTCTATGCTTGAGTAATGAACAAACTCTCTCTTTCTTAAGCTTTAAGTTTACTCAAACCGCAATAAGCTTGTACGCCAGAGACACTTTGGGGGTAGCGGTGATGTCCGATCTCTCTACCTGGGGGTCCGGCACATACCCAAAATTTTCAGGATCAAAGAACATCGTGTGAAACAGATGTATCACGGAAATGTATTGTTTCTCGAGATCTGAGATACCATTGTTTCAGGATGTTGATCATATAGCTCACGGATTATACTCTGGACGATCTACGGGGCCAACTGATGGTCCCAACAACATGGGACGCCAAGGACGACTGCCGATGCAGACAGGACCCTGCGGCTTGGCAGTCTTTATTTGGTACAGCACATATGACATGCATACTCTGCGCAATAAACCGGGCGATGCTAGTTTCGTGTCTTTCTTTACAAGCTTCATCTTCAGATAAGATACTTTTCGGCTGAGGTATGTTTATAATGCTGTTTTTCAGCTTGGCCAATGCTGCTGTTTTGTACATACTCGATTTAGGCCAAGGTTATCTTCCGATCGCTCCACGCCTTCTATCCACCAAGTTATCCTATCTCAGGTGAAATTTAGGGAGAATGAACAGGAAAAAGGAAGAGTTGGGCGTAATGGCTACTCTGGACCATTCCTTATGGCAGAAACCTCTGAAGGTAGCTTTAAGAGCAAAATTGCAAATTGGCCCCTTTAAAGCAAAGTGATTTGAGTTTGAGGTCCGGAAATCCTGGTACGTTGAGGTGCATGAATCACTCTTCAATGTGGTGCTAAGTAATTCCAACAATATGGGTTGTTCTCCAGATCGATCTTCATTCTAATAAAAACAAGATTTATATGCTAGACAAGCAACATATGTCCATTGGCAAGGGGAAAATCGTCGAACGAAACAAAACCCCTGTCAGGTGCGGTTTCCTTCTCAGCGGAACTTGTGCTCGTAGTACTTATGCTCAAGCCAGACACGGTACATGCGGACCTTAGGGTTTGGCTGATGTCCGTCAGCATCCAGCTGGTTGTTGTCGTACTCGATCAGGATCTTTCCATTAGCTCTGTTGTGGAACTCCTGAGCTTCCGCTTCGCTCTCGGGCGTTTGGTAACCTCGGCTGATGACTGGAACACCGTTTAGAGGCTCACCCCGACCAGTGATATGAGATAAAAGCTCGTCAACCTTGCTCTTGTATAGGAGTACTGGGCTTTCTGCGGTGGATGTCTTGGTTCGGGGGGTTGAAACATAGATCCTGACGTCGTTTGCCTTGTTCAGAATGCCACCGGGCTGAGCCAGTGTCCTTGGAGGTACAAATTTGTTGGAACCCTGCTGAAGAGGTTTGATGATCTTGGTCTCCCAGTTGGGACCACGGTTGAGGAATCCAGTCTCCATCTATAAGGGTTAGTGTCTCCATGACTTTGTACTTGACGAATGACGTTTGATAAAGAGTTGGCTTACAAAATGGGCGAACCAGTAGCCTTTATCGGAGACGATCACAATGCCAGTGCAGCTACCATCTTGTTTAGTAATTTTGTACAGCATGCCAAACTGGAAATGTGCTTGATGCGTCACTCACCCCACAAGTCCCCGGATATACTTTCGCAAGGGCCTCTCATTCCACGATCCATGACCCGAGACAGCGTCATGCTGAAGAAGGTTCCAGTCCAACTCGTCGTCTCTTCCTGCGACACTTTCGATTTGATCCATGACATATTCGTTTGCACCCATTTCACCAGGTCCCCAAAGGTCCTCGACATCATGCAGTGACCGTTCTTCCTGTGCGGATCCGCGACTCACCAGAGATCGGGGAGGGGATTTGGCCTTCCCTTTGCCCTTGTTCTTCTTGGGAGCAGGTTTGGCCATACAAGCCTTGCAAGTCAGGTCGCAGACCATAGCGCGATTAGTGATTGCCTTCGAGATGGCCCGCTCATGGACAGAAGCTTCGACATCGCGCTGGACTGTTACGCTGGTATCGGATATCTTTCTGCGTTCCAAAGATATTCCATCGGATGGTGTCACAAAGGGAGATGCTAAGGCAGAGCAGGCTAAAGAGAGGACAAGAGTGGTGAGACGGACCATGATGGGCCTAGCCGAATGAAAAAAATGAAAGAATGGTGGTTTGAAATGAGTGAAAGCTGTTGTAGCGAACGAAGACTTTGGTGAAAGATTGAATTGATGAGTCTCGGTTCTGAGAATGGCGGACTTCAATATATAGGCAAGATGCGAATACAAGAACTATACCTAACAAGCGATCTGATATAGCAAGTTGTCAACTGCCGAAGTTGAATCCAACTCTATTTTGGGTATTCAGGGGATCATATTCGGTGAGACCGACTTCACCTCCTCGAGAATTCGATTCAGACATCATGGAACACGACTACGTCGGACCGAGCTACATCAATCGCAACGATGCAGCTCGAACTGGGTTGTATTGAGACGTAAAATTAAGCCAGGTATCGGCCGAGCCAGCTGGATAGGCATATAGTTGTGCACAGTGAACACAGCTACGTCCTATAGTATTTTTACCATTTTGTATTAGTTGGGAAAATATTTCACTAGATGCTATGCCATGTGGCTAGATTAGGAAGTTCGTATGACGATGGTATACCCATGAAACAATAACGGCATTGATATCAATTAAATAGAGTTTTAAACGAGACTTCTGTCACTTTTTCTTTCTTTTTTCAACCATGGATGAAGTCTTATCCTCCATGCCCTACCTTTGGGGTGACTACTGGCTTGGTCTGTAACTGTAGCTAGATGCTTTACCCGAGTTGGCATTGTTCTGTAGCCTTGGGGCAACCCCGAGAAAGATTGAGTGTCAATATGAGGAAACAGATCGGTGCCAAAGTAACCTTGAATAGACTACACTCCCTTTTCTTTGTACCCGAAATCCAGCAAAATGACTACTAAGCGGCTATATCCGCATTTAAGCATAGATAATCTGAGCCCCAAACATTACCTTTACCAGGTCGACATAACACGCAACTGCCGTAGTTGTCTGAGCTTTGAAGTTTAAACATGTCGGGCCGACAGTTTGACCTGCTCGAATTGGCTAGAAGATACACGTATCAACGGTAGAAGTAGAAAAAGTTAATAAATAAGAAGACAATTAAGTTTTCCTCCTGTTTCATATTTGCGAGTTTGCATTGATTTCTAGAAAATTTCTACTTGTAGGAGAAGAAGACCTATTTTCCCAACGAGTCGTCGTAAGCTCTCTTGGCTTGGATCTCGGAAAGATCCAAGCAAGGAATGGCTCAAGTCAATTATAAGTGAGACCAAAGGCGATGATAGAAAAGAAGCATGATCCTATCGCAATACATGATTTACATGGCCAGCACAAGTTCACCACTTTACTGCTGCTTGCCTTAGCCCATTTTTGTCGATGAGATATAATCACGTATTTCGACCATTGTTGTAAAAGCAAACCTGCCTTGTTGACGCCCCCGATCTGGTTATACACGAGAGCCACCGGATAAATAAGATGATACAATCTCCACATCCTCGCTGTATGCTCAATGAAGCAATTCGGGAGAAGTCTTTACCTCAGCTAATGGCCGCGATCGAAGCCATCAAAGTCGACCCTCAACTGCACAATAATCTTCAGGAATTTCTTCCCTCCGTTCTGGCACGGTGCGTTCGTCACGGAAGTATTGACTCAGTGAGGTATCTTCTAGAGTGCGAAGCGGTACCTATTGCGTCTCTATCGCCCCTCACAGTCGCCGCCAACTCCTCCATCGCTCTTCTCGAGCTGCTTCTAGCCCATGGTTGGGACATCAACAAAGCTGAAGCTGATGGGTACCTACGTGGCCATAAACTAATCGACCTCGTCTGTGACAATCATGAGCTGGTTCAATGGCTGGTTGGACATGGCGCACGAGTCACGGACGGAGAGGTAGACAACTATGAACTTGCCCTGCAACCGGCTCCATTATTGGAGACTTGTGCTACTAGAGGCTCTGTTGCAACGTTCCGGTTCTTACAGAGTAAGGGAGCGTTGATCGGGCAAAGGACGCTTCACCGAGCAGCTGGAGAGGCTGCAGCGTTTGGTACAGATCCTTTCGCTGATTTTAAAGAAGTCCAAGATGGGGCGATTGAAGATAATGCTAGGAAAAGGAGGGAACGAGCAGAAATGTTGGTCTTTCTTGTGGATGAAATGAAACTGAATATCAACGCGATGGACGCGATGATACCCGATCGGGCTAACCACTGGGGGACTCCCTTGTGTTATGCTGCCGTGAAGGAAAGAGGAGCCCATGTGGTGAGGTGGTTGCTGGAGAAGGGAGCGCAGCCGACGGTAGAGACCGTACAGAATGTTGCTGACGCAGAGGCGTTGGCGCAGTTCACAGGCTGCGTAGAGAATGCGAGAATTTTGCGTGAGTGGAAGCGGACCCGTTGAGAGAAACAACCTCAGATGAGACATGTGTTCTGTAAGATATCGTGCAATTTAGTATAGAGTTCCCTTCTCAGTTTTAGATGCTAACAGTGGTTGGTCGCTCAGGTTTTTAGGTCTATAAGCAGGTTGCTTTCCTAGGATTAGGGCGATTTAGATGATATTAGGATAAGAACACATAAAGTGCATCATAAGACATTCTAAAATGAGTTTGGAGCTGTAGCACTCGAAGCTCTAGAGGAGTTCCGTTCTGAGGACTTGGACTTAGGGGAGGGTGCCAGGGATGAGGCTAAAGCCAGACCATGACCCAAGAGATAATTCAATACCCCAAAACACACTCCAAAGACAGATCCCGGCGCTCCCGAAGAGACCTAATGTCGAATGTTGAGATTCACATAAGTAGTACAATGTCTGAAGCCGCTGTTCAAGGTGATTATACCGTGACTTCTAGTACACTTCAGATACTCTATGAATTTGGGAGCCCCTGAATAGGTGTCTCGGGATGAGGTATGCTGGAGACAGGCCAAATTTTCTTCAGCTTTGAACGAAGGGACATCCTATGGTAAGGCAATTGATCGAGAGTGCTGATATTCTGGAGGAGGTTGAAGTCCTTACTGACAGCGAGTTGCAGAGCCAACGGTGTCACGTGCTCTCCCTTGTCACTGATAACAGTTATCATGTTCTCATTATCAGCGTTCGTTTCCATCAGTATCCAATACTTTTGTGGCTTGCAATGAATCCAATAGTTGATAACATTTGGCAACAGTTAGAGCCCTTGTTGTCACAATTTGATGTCTTTTAAGGCCTAGACAAGGCTTCACTAGCTGACACGAGAACTACATTTACTAAAGCAGCTGAGGACCACTCGCATTGTATGACATGCATCGTGGCTGTGCAAAAAGGCCAGGGAGCCACATCTTGATGTGAAGACAAGATCGTTATGGAGACACGATCTGTGGCTACTACGTTGCCTATCCTATCAAGTTTTATCCGACTCAATCGGGGTCCCGCTTTAGAACATATCACATAGTCATGCCTCAAGCTTTTAGAGTACTCGATAGCTCTTTAAGAGCGAATATATCTGGTTATTGCCAGACAGGGTACCCTTATTACAGAGTTTTCCAGCTGAAGTGTTGAATGAGAAGATCTCGCTGTGTGCCGCACCTATGTACCTATGGATGAATTATTTTAACTATGTAACTCAGGAGATGCTTATTGCGAAAGTTTGGTTGTCATGCCTGTGATCACGATACTGTAACCAGACTTCTGTCTCGTCGATGGAATACAGAAGTCACTGTTCGCTATGTTAAGTCTATCACTTGTTCGAGCTACCATATACGTATATGTAACATGAAAATTGCTAATATCACCCTTTCTCTCGATCGTAAACCTGGGATTGCATTCATATCAATATTCTTCTGTCTTATCACCCGCGCATGCAGGGTAGCTCTCAAGAGGCATTTCTTCGTACTGGTCAAACTGATATGCCGGAATTTACAAGGATAAAATAATGACATGATGATATATCACCTTCCGAATACACAATACCTACGAAAACTCCAAATAGAAGCCTCTCCCGAGATCGTATGTTGAGAATCGCCAAAACCCTCATGTGAACAGCAAAAATTTCCCACCGCCCGCAAAATCTCCCACAAATGCGGAGGATGCGGGATGTCAAACCTCGCTTGCCCGCGGTTTCTTCGTCCCAAAGGACCGATAAGCTTGTCAGGAGAAGACTGCAGAAAAAAAAAGGGGGGGGTTTAGCTCTGCGGAGGAGGAGTGGCTCTGGGGGAGGCAACAGCTACTCTACCTCGGCGAAATACTGTACCTGCACCCCCTTGATGAAGGGGACTGGGGAAAAAACGAGGGCGAGGCGACGTGTGGGTAAGACCGAGAAAGAGACCCGGGGGAGCGTTTATCCTGTGGGAGGGAGGGTTGCGTGCGTGCAATCCCCGGATGGAGATTGAGGGGATTAGCACACGAAGAGATTCGAGAAGGTTTAGATTGGGGGGATGAGACGTTGTACGTTGGATGGTGTTTTGAGGTGAGAGATTTAGACCAAGGCGAGGATCAGCACGACGTTAGCATAGTTAGAGTTCAATAGTAAAAGCCTCAAATATGTATGTAAAATTTCTCAAAAAGAATCTACTAGTCAAATGATATTGCTGGTCATTTGATCAAGTGCATATTGATCCCGTGTCTAGACTTCAATAGCTTTACCGCATGTGATATTAATCTCGGTTCATGTATATTGGCTTACAACTTGTTTGTCATAGTAAAGAGACTCTGGCTGTCTCCGAAACAGATGCTGCAAACGTCATCCGACAAGATAGTCAAGATCAGGCCTTTGTCGACCGTTTCTTTGATGCATTCCGGGAACCTCCATATTCTGGACCCTGTTCCAAGGCAACGGACTTCTTCATGCCATCCATCAGTCACCCGCGATCTCAAAGGTTTCTTGTCTCCGCGATTAATTGCCGTGCATGTGCATCAAAAGTTGGGCGGGCTCCGCACTCCGTTAACTTTACTCTGTTCCTTGGATGGAACGGCTTCAAACGCTCGGGTCCGAATAGCATCCACTAAAATTAAGTGGGAATGCATATCGAGTATCGCCGAGTGCCTCTTTTTTTTCGGCCCGTGTGGATACGGCAGCGTGTTCCGCCGTTGCAGAGCCGCATTAGCATGGGAGATTTATGATGCCATGGGTCCAGGGGTAAAGGAGGCTCTGCGGGAATGGAAACAAGGCACAGAGTTCGAGAAGGGGTCTTGTGCGATGCAGAGTTTGTGTAAGTCGTGGCGTGGCGATTAATTCAACGACAGTTGATTGTGATGCCATTTCGACACGAACCACGATAATTCGAATGCATCTTTTTCTACCTGCCATGTTGGGGCTATTTGTCGCAGATAACGTAGTGTAGTGTCTGTCTAATGCTTGCTCGGTGTTATCTCGCGTCGCATCGCATGCCTGTCTTGATCTTCTGTTTTGTTCCAATTGAGTTTCCAAGGCCTATCGCTGGACCCAAAAATGGCCGAGCACAAGGCGCTCTCATCCAACCATGAACTCTGTTTTCTGATATGGAGCTGCGACAGCTGAAGATGCTCCGCTCAATTCGGCCAGTCTCAACGGTGCGTGGATAAGACTCGAGACATTTGGCCGAGTTTGCACCATTGAGTACGAGACACAACAAAATAAACCTCAGTCACAAGCAGGAAATAGAGCAGCGATTTATCGCGGCCGGAAATACTGTAGAAAAGATCAGATCAGATGCGGTAGATGAATGCCGTGACAATAACATCATTGTTTTGGCCACAATCAGAAAGGGAATGGCAGAAAACACCAGAATCTGGCATTCGGAAATAAAAATCTGCGCGACTCCGATGATGAATGTTCCAATCAACGCCAGTCGGTCCGACCGATTCGGCGACTCTCGGTGTCATATCATGTGAATGGGGCTTTGTTCAGCGCACGAGGCGAGCATCGGAAATATGAGGAAGCTGACTTAGCATTGTCGGGGCGAGAGAGACACTGTAATTTATCGATAAAGTTACAGTAAAATTAGATGCTGGCGTTGCAATTCATTCACCGTTTCCACAGCCCGTCTTTCTGTTCAACATCTTCAGGGCTCAAGAGGGTGTATTCCCGTCAACGCAAGCTCTGCCGAAGATCTTGACGCCAAGAATGCAACCAGAAGACCAATGGAAGCAAAAACTGGATCCGTGGAACAAAAATATGGAACAAAGTGGCTCCCCTTATTCATCTCACAGGGGTCCAAGTGCGTCATCAGTGCCGAAGGCGCCGGCAGAGACTCGGGAGCAGAAAAAAATTAAAAAAATTGTCACCCCACGTACGTTCTCACCATCGATCCACCGTTTTCTGAACGGAGATGAATCTGGATTAAGGTGAGCTAGGGGGCCTCCGCTAAGCCAATCAGCCCACAGGCGTGCACTCGTACCCTCCTGGGCGTAGCGTTTGTTGATGAAAGCGTGAGAGCATGCTCCCCAGGAATGCTGGGCCTGCTTACCTCACGCACTTGTCATGACGTGACTCTACGGGCCTTCTATTCACAGTTGCTCCGCTTCTCTCCAAGTCTCGAGTTAGAGTCCACAACCTTAGTCTTGCTCACCCACGTCAGTCTCCGCAGTCGTTTCCTGAGCCCCCCGGGGTTTGAGTTTTCGCTCAAAGCATGACCATCAAAGGTCATGAGATGGACCCATTGGCCTGGTCTTGGTCTCTCGGTGCCCGCGATGCTCCTCGACGATCATCTCCACAATAAAGGCAGTCAAAATGGCTGCTCTTCGCTGCTTCCATCTCTGTTCTGGCTCGTTCGTCACTGCATTCGTGTACAAGCAACACAACACTTTTACAACATCATCAATTACATATATACAAACATTCAATTGACCAATTGGTCAAATCATCACTTTCAATATGAAGTTCTTTGCTAGCAAACGCCATGAACATGCTGGCGAAGGTCAGCATCTCGAGCGCAAGCCTACTCCAGATACCGATGGTCACATCACCTTCCTGGCCTGCTTCATGGGCCTGGTCGCATCTGTAAGTTCTCAACACCCACAACAAGCTATCGCAATGGAATTAAACTAACTAATTTGCAGATGGGAGGCATGATCTTTGGATACTCTTCAGGTCAAGTTTCTGGTTATTTCATGATGAAGGACTACGGCGAGCGATTCGGAGTTTCCAATGGCGATGGTACATACGAGTTTAGCGCCGCACGACAAGGTACAATCACCGGTCTCCTATCAATTGGCTGCTTGTTTGGATCTCTCGTTGCCGGCAACCTTTGCGATTCAATTGGTCGTCGCAAGACCATCTCCATCTCTGCTCTCTGGACCTGTGTCGGCACCGTCATCGAGGTCGCCTCTCAACACGCCTGGTACCAACACGCCATCGGTCGACTCGTCACAGGTCTTGGTGTTGGTGCTCTGTCTGTCGCTGTCCCTATGTACCAGAGTGAGAGTGCTCCCGCCATCATTCGAGGTCTCATCGTCTCTTGCTACCAGCTCTTTGTCACTCTTGGTATCTGGTGCGCCGAGATGGTCAACTGGGGTACCAACCACTACGATGGCAGCGCTTCATGGAGAATCCCCAACGGCCTTAACTTCCTCTGGGCTCTTCTCCTCGGTGTCGGCATTCTCTTCCTTCCCGAGTCTCCTCGATTCGCCTACCGAAAGGGTAAGGTCGATGAGGCCCGAAAGACCATTGCCAACCTTGCTGGTCTCGACATCAACTCCCCCAGTGTTAACCGCCAGATCGACGACATCCGCGAGAAGCTCGAGGAGGAACAGGCTCTTCCCGAGACCCGCCTCGTTGAGATCTTCACTGGTCCCCGCATGGCCTACCGTACCATCCTCGGTATCACACTCCAGGCCGGTCAGCAGCTCACTGGTATCAACTTCTTCTTCGTAAGTACGCCCAATGGCATCGTGTTGCAACAATTGACTAACAATCACAGTACTTCGGAACCACTGTCTTCGCTTCCACTGGTCTCAAGGACTCCTATGTCACTCAGCTCATTCTCGGCTCAGTCAACTGCGCTTGCACCTTCGGCGGTCTCTATGTCGTCCAGAAGTGCGGTCGCAGAAAGTCCCTGATGATCGGTGCCGCCTGGATGATGATGTGCTTCTTCGTCTACGCCTTCGTCGGCCACTTCGCTCTTGACCGAAAGGACCCTCTCTCCACTCCCGCTGCTGGCGCCGTCCTTGTCACCTTCTCCTGCTTGGCTATCGCTGCCTTTGCTACCACCTGGGGTCCTCTTGTCTGGGCTGTCGTCGCTGAGATGTACCCTTCCCAGTACCGCAGTCGATGCATGGCCATCGCCACTGCTACCAACTGGCTCTTCAACTTCCTCATCGGTTTCTTGTAAGTCACATCGCAATCGCACTCAACATTGAGCATCCACTAACAATTTCCAGCACCCGATTCATCACTGATGCCATTGACTACTTCTACGGTCTCGTCTATGCCGGATGCTGTGCTGCCCTCGTCGCCATTGTCTTCTTCTTCGTCATCGAGTCCAAGGACCGAACCCTCGAGGAGATTGACACCATGTACGTCCAGCATGTCAACCCCATCACTTCTTCCAACTGGGTTGGCGAGCCCCATGGCACCAAGGCCGCCCGTGAGGGTGTCACCGACGAAGAGGCTTCTTCGTAAACAACCATCACCTACAACATTCACATCACATCACGCACGACTCACAACTCACATCATTCACGTACACACATCACTATAGAAGTTACGGATACGGACATAGTATAGACATGCAGCCGGACTGCCCGGCGAGTAACGATTGGACGGACGTTGCATTGCATTTTAAAAATTGTTTTCGCGCAGGGGTGCGAGGAAGTACATAACCCAAAAGAGCATATTATATCCTTGTTTTTAGTAGCATTATTCTGCATAATATCATTTCCGCTACGTTGTCAAATATTGATCAAATAACCATTGTGACTTGCCATCCTCCACTATCATGCTTCGACTCTTAGTGAGCTCGCGATAGCTAGCCAGATCTTGGAGGCGCATCAGTTCAGAGCTTGACATCCCGATGACTGTCGCAACGACAAGGCGACAGCTCTTGTACTGCCACGAACCTGTAGTAAATTATCTTTAATGGATTAGATTGTGGCTGGCTGAATTGATCCGATCAGCCAAACAGACGCAGGTTGCAAATGAAGCTTGACTGGTGTAGGCTAGCGTGGGCGTTTGGGCTCCCTCTTTTGGCCAGCTGATTGCTATCTTTGGTCTAGATCTCGCCAAGCTGAGATGTGAGTCGCGAAAGAGGCAAACTATTTGAGGTAGACTAGTTTTTATGCATGAAACTATTTGATCGAGACCAGCTGGAACTCCATGGCATAGAGGGAAGGGATGGCTGATCGAGTGCTTGACTGACAGATAAAGAGGCCGCTTCGTTCATAGACAAATGGACTCCTGTTGCTTTAGCCACTGTTCATTTGATTAAATTGGAGCTTCTTACTCTCGTTGATTTCTAACATGACTTTTTCGGTGCCCGGTCGCGCCGCTGCCTGGGAGCTCTCGCTTCCTACATCTAGTGAACCTGCTGAGTCAATCTCTCTTCCTGATGATGGAAGCAAGGGCAGCTCAGAGTCTATCATAGGAGATGACCAACGCCAGTTGGTAGACCCCATTGATATCCAAGACGGAGGGAAATATCGCTGTGCGTAATTCTCCGCTGACATCATTGCCAGTGATTGAAGACTGACTAATAGGGTCACAGCGATTGTCAAGATCCAGTCCAGGTTTCAAGGCAAAGAACGTTCTACCTGGAAAATAGGAACCGGATGGCTTATCCGCCCCGATCTCCTCGTTACCGCCGGTAACGTTGTCTACGATCCGAGCAATGGCTCTGGGACAGCTGACCAGGTCAAGTGCTACATCGGTTATAATGGCAAACAATCTGTCAAGACATCCCAGGTCCAGGCACGATTCGGCTCCAAAGTTGTGACACCTGCTGCATGGCTTGAAGACGATCGCAAACGCGTCAACGATGTTGCTTTTATTCAGATTGAGAGACCTTTCACGGGAAACTTGCGCCTCTTCAATTATACCGAGACCCCCAGAACAGGCGATAACACATACCTGGGTGTTGTTGGCTATCCCGGTGACCAGACCCTTGGTGATGAGCAAGGTGCTCAGATGTATGAGGAGTTTGCGAAGAACAGCTACGACATCAAAAAGAGCTCTCGTCAGATGGTTGAGTATTCTATTTCAACCTTCGCAGGTATGTTTTTCAACTGGACAAGCCGAGAATGATATTTACCTTTTATAAGGACAAACTGGTGCCCCAGTCTTACGCAACTCTGATGGTCAACTCCGTGCGATCGGAACTCACAGTTATGGCGGCGGGGGCTTCGATAGCAACTCAGGCACACCAATTGGAAACGCGTATGGAAACGATTACGAGGCTCTGGTTAGTTTATTCGACCAGAAGTTGACCTTTGGAGACCCTGGCAAGGTCCAGATTGTTCAAGCTCAGGACCAAAGTGTAAGTATCTGTCACTTGTTCGGTGGCGCAGCTAACCAACCTACAGAGAAGCATCCATCGACCCTACGGTCGGAACGACGGTTATCCTGCCAGAGCAGTTGAAACCTCAAGATTCGATGAAGAGGGCTTCTTCGACGTATTGAAAAGCGTCGTTAATGTAGGAAGCGATGCCTTCCCCTTTGCATCTTCATTCCTTGGTCCTATCGGTGCACCTCTCAGTGTAGTAGTAGGCACTCTGCTTGGATCACTTTCAAAAAGTAGACTTGCTCAGGACGCTGACATAGAAGTCAATGGTGCTGCTGAGCGTGCAGTTCTCGCTGAAGCTGCTCTTCAGGCTCTACTCGCTTCTGAGAATGACGAGAATGTGATGGAAATTTTCAACAAGATAGGACGGATTTGGCAAGATGGTGCACCAAAACTTGATACTCTTGCTTCTACTATCACTCCGATCTTAGCTAACTGCAGCGTGGAGCTTTTGAGTCAACGCACAGAAGAAACCAGAAACTCCCGAGAACAATTCGAAAGTAATCATAGTTCTCTGGACGTCGACCTCACCGAGAGTGCTGCAACAAACGGAGGGGATGCTTTCATTCAGGGTCTCCTCTCTCCAACACGTCAACTTGCCGGTGGAAGAGATGTTGTAGAATGGCTCGGTCCCGTGCTCAAAATTGCAGTCTCTAACTCCAAGCCAATTGCTTCTAGGTCCACTTCTGCTGCTATTTCAGCTTTGGGAGGAGTGAGTCGAGAGGAGTTAGGAATCGAGTCAACCGCCTCTAGCGCGTCTAAAGCAGATGAAGATGCAACCGAAATCTTACTCAAACGTGCCGTTGTGGCAGATGCGGCTCTTCAAGCCGTCATGTCCCTTCCACGCGAAAGGCTCGGCCGCTTAGAGCTTGCTACAAAAGATGGTGAAGCCGCAGGCATCTTCGATTTCATAAAGGATGCAATTCAGAGACTTGGACCAACTGCCGTCGATACTGCAAAGAAGGTAGCCATCCAATTCGGCCCTCGTCTCATTGACGTTGCGAGCCGGAAAAGCTCAGGCCTGGAGGCTGAAGGTTCACTCCCTCGCCAACGGCTGAAGAAGCCCTCGATGATGGATTATCTCAACCGTTAGGTCGCCACCACCAGGCTGAGCCGTCCGTATAGCGTTTCTGACGCCCTGACGCCTGGATGAGCAGACTTGGCCGATTTGACTCGATCGCTAGACTGGATCCTTCGCACACCTGTCCGACTGGTCAAAGGGATGTGATGAAGGGACACTAGCAGAAGTCACATAACGTCGAGAGAATATATACATCATAATCGGAACTTAAATCTTATTTGAAGCCGTTTCGAGAGTTAACCGAGGTATTGATGTCATATCACAACATAGAGTTTTCCAATGTCCAATAATTATTGGTCAGTCACCGATTTAGCGGCCTGCTGCGCTTACTGACGATCTCTGAACTCTCAGTCATAGGGAGCAATTAGCTAATAAAAAGCATGAGCTGAGCCAACTTGACAACGTGACTATGATTCATGACGCTGGAATGAGATCTCAAGATGTTCAACATCCCATCCAATAAAACCCACTCTGTGGAGGCTCCTGAAGAGATCGCCATCGGAGACATTCTCTAGTGTCGATAGTGAAGTTCAAAATCTTCTTGACAACGTGGGTTAAGGTTGAAATTTGAGAGATATTCGCACTGGTTGGGGGCTAACCAGATAGGTAATTCCGCCGGATGAGAATGGTTGTGCTTACTCCGCCATCGTACCACTTTCGGACTCCGCACTGAGAGTATAACGGTCCCCAAGACAGTAAACCCGCGAGGGATAAGTCCGAGACATGGACTTGCTCAATTGGGAGATGGCCGAGGAAACAAATTCGGAATGGAAACGGTTCTGCAGCCAGCTAACAAGGGAGTATTATATGAAACTCTGTAACCATGCTGACCTGAGTTTGGCGACTTGACATTTGGGCGAAACAGGAAGGAGTCAATGCTATTCGCCATACTTAGTTGACTTGATGATACTGACAATTGAAGTCAATCTTCTTCCTTTCGAATCTTCACTCGGCAATCGGCACAAATGATCTGTTGTTGCTGTTGGCCGTCGTCATTTTCAACCCTTGAGAAGTGGGTAATAAGGCAATGATCTACTAAATGCTTGAAAAGACCAGGTTCTAGACTGAAGGATTCGTCACATGTGAATAGTAGTAAGCACCGTTGCGACGACTCGCTGATCATCCCTGGTATAAAAGCAGCGTGGAAAAAAGACAGAAGGATAGTGCTGAGAACTGACATCAAATTTGTAATTCTTTACGGAATACCGTCATGGCTGAACAAGTTGAAAACAGAGACAACCACATTACAGAATGTGCCTTTCCACCAGGAAGCAAGCGTGTGGAATACGAAGACTTGGATCCTGCCCAAAAAGAACTTGAACATATCATAGCGACCATGAAAGATGACCCAACTGGTATGGGTATAAGCCATCTCGGCCGAGACGGAGTCTATCGATCCCTCACCGCCGATCGCGACGTCGTCGACGCCGTCCCTTTCCCGCCCCCGCTCATCAAAGCATTGTTCGACCGCCTACCATCCAGTTATGCAGAAAAAGCTGTGGACGTATTTCGTGGTGTTGACGGGACAAAGACCCCAAAAGAGCAGTGGCTCAAGCCTTTGCCGGGGATTTTGCCTCCGCCGCTGGAGGAGAAATATCGTAAGGAAGGGGAAGAACAGCAGGAAGAGTATAGGAAATTTTATGAGGAGAGGAGGAAGAAGGTTGAGGCGGGAGTCTTTGAGAAGAGAGCGGTTTGTTTGATGTCGGATAATGACCTTGGACCAGAAGCTAGGAAGCACGAGACATAGAAGTCATACAACTCAACTTGCGGCCACAAAATTAAGGAGACTACGCCTAATACTGACCTCATGACCCTTTCCCAATTTGATGATGAGAAGAGGAATCTATTGTGAAGGCTTGTCTTCACCTCGCATAATTGAATGTTTGTTTAGCTCATGTATCGAAGACCGAAGATCGTTGTAAAAAACCCAGGCCCGATGCAGATGCGTAATGACGTCGTCTGCCAGTGGCTTCTGATCCCGGCGCAAGGCAAGGATCAATGTTTCCCAATCCATAGCTGTGACAGGCAGCCTTTCTAGAGTGCCCAGCATCTCGGCCGCGAGTCCGGCAGTCAAGACAATGCCCTCTGCTTCGTACACCAAATTCACGGTCCTCGGGCTAAGGGACAGTAGCCTTGTCGCCTTCCCTCCTCATCGAAAGCCTCATCGATGGTCTTTACGTTTCGAAGGACGGGGCAGTTCCCTTCCGTAACGACTCGGATGACCTCTGATTAAGCATCATCCCAGGTTAGGACCTTGTCCTTTGAAACCCAGGGAAGGCGGCTAACAGGTACCTCTGCAGTTTGGATGAGCTGCAGTCGATGGGTATTTCGTGCGTTGATGGCATCATGCCAAGATGCCTCGTTTCTCATAAGTTGGTGCTCGGCTGGGTGAGGAAGTACGTGCTCTGCCTAGGAGAGGTTGTTGTCAGCCAGAGATTCACGCGGTTCAAGATGTGAGTGCATGTCTTTAGGTAAAGCTTAGGTAAATTTAGCTTAGCTTAGGCATAAGCTAAGAAACCTTTAGACAACTTTAGGGTTTCTTAGATAAGACTTATGATGAAAAATCCTAAAGTGGATGTAGCTCATCCGTGACCTCACTTCATGCTCATCTGATGAGTGGTGAACTAGCCTCCGAAATAGCTTCTTGGCCCAGCCTTCACTTGAATGGAGTTATTATTAGCTACCTGCGCTTATTTGGAGACTCCGCCCCACACAATTGATCATGTGAGGGATACCGGTCTTGATGACCAGACGCTGGTTATTCTTCAGGTCTACTCGGTAGCAGTTGTAAATGAACCGGAATGAATGGATGTATCGAGTTAGACTGTAAACCTCGTGCCAACACAGGAAATGAGGGAAGTAAATTAGAAATACTTCAAAGTCGACCATTGGAACCGGGTGCTTAAGGCAGCCCGGTGTGCCGTATGCACACCCTTCAGCATCGAGGTTGGTGGTATCCTTGATGCAGAGATAAATGCTTGCTCCTTGAATGATGATATTGACAGACATGGGGTTCATCGGATTGACCAGAAGGAGAGCCTTACCTTAAGGCGAAGAATTAGCTCTGCAGGCACACGTGGTACTCTAAGTGGGATAAAGGACATCGTCCAATGGCTACCAATTCCATCGAAATTGTAAAATACGGTCATATCTGGGTCTCCCTATTGGAGGCTTGTATCCTGAAGTACTTTTGGAGGGAGGTACTGAAAAGTCCGCTGGTTCTGGCGAACCGCCTTCTCCTTGGCATCATGCAATACAGGACGCCAGTCGAAAACTTGATATAATCAAGCATTTCCGTTACAGGTCTACGACTCTCCGATTCATTGCCATGCGAGACCAGAGAAGCCACAAATTCATCGAAATATCTGTTCTGGAAGAGGAGATGGAGGCTTTGCGGATTATCTTCGAAGTCCAATCGCGAACTGTCAAAGCTTTGAGTCAAGTTCTGAGCCCTGACTTCTTCTTACCTCGCACCCCAGACTGGGTCGACCTAGACATCCGAAAGAATACTTACGATCTGGAGAAGATGCTCCTAGATGCACATATCAAAAACCTACTTGAAGATGGCAAGACACTCGAGATGCTCCAGAGGATATTGAATGTCACAAGACACGACATGAAACAGATGATGAGGGCCATGGGAAAGCCATCCGAGTATTTACCTTTGTCACATTGTTCTTCCTTCCACTGTGAGTATTCGGGGCCAGAAATGAGTACCATAACTTACGATGTGCAGCTCTTTTGTCACGAGTTTCTTCGGAATGAACACCACGGATGTACGTTCGATAGAGTGGGATCAAAGGGTATTTTGGTCATCGGCAGTACCATTGACTCTGGCGGTGTCTAGCCTGGCTCTGATATTTGGGTACAAATGGGACACAGTCACTGCACTACTCTCCCGCGCATTCAAAATACAGGGTTCAAAAGAGCATTATGCCAAACTGGACCAAGATCATGCTCTTCACCAATATTATGAAAGTTCTGCAAGGGTTCGAGGGTTCGAGGGTTCAAGTCTCACTCATTGTCACTGGGACTGTCTCCCAAATCCAAAGCTAAGTGGAGAAGTGAACAGGGACTGAGAGGAGACAAGGTTCAGACTGAACAGACAATAAAGTCTCTTGAAGGGCTTTCCGTAGTCTAGAGAATTCCTATACTAAAACTGTATCTGTCAAGACCTCGACGACTTATTAAGCATACGTGGGCGAGATATCACTGCTGTTAATCCCATTTTATAGCACAAGAATGGGATCCCAAAGCAAAGGCCATCTTCGTAACGTTTCTCAATCCTTGACCTGTACTAAATCCTCTCAAACGTTGACACCCAGTTGCTTTTATACTGCTGTAGTCACGACTATACCAAGAAGTCTGAGTGAGTACGTTCGATAACAATGGAGCGCAGTGATACGTTCGGGGGAGCCGAAAGTGCGTAGAGGATGGTGTCAACAACGTCTTTGTTCGTTATGCCCTCATCCGAGCCACGCTTCTTCTGCCACTCAGAACTGGTGGGTGATACATCTTCAATCAAACCTGGATAAACCGATGTGACGCGTACAGAAGTTCCTTTCAGCTCCTCTACCAATCCCTGAGTAAAGCCATCCTGAGCAGCCTTAGCAGCTCTGAAGGGGAGTGAAGCACCTGTGAGCCTCGCGTACTGAAGACCAGACATGGACACTACATTATGAATGTCTGCTCGTGGGCGTTGCTTCAGTAGTGGCAGAAGCTGCCTTGTCAAGAGCATGGTACCAGTGACGGCAGAGTTCACCACGGACATGATCTGGTCATCAGTCTGCTTGTCGAAGCTGCCCTCAGTAAAATGAGCACCGTTGTTGACTAAAATATCGATATCGGGATGCGATTTGGCAATCTCCTCCGTCGCTTGCACCACAGATGCGGGATCTGAAAGGTCGCAGGTGATTGCGTAGGCAGTAGCGCCATTCTCACTTTTGATTGTATCGCGGACTTCATCCAAAGCCTTTTGAGAACGGCCCAGGATTATCGGCGTAGCTCCCTTGGAAGCAGCCACGATAGCCAAAGCACGGCCGAGGCCCCGGCCTGCGCCTGAAATCACGATCTTCCTTCCCTCCATCGTTCGTTGGTATACTGGCGGATACTAGTTTTCTCGGAGTATGAGAGGGTGAAGCATATCCTGAGACCAATGTGAGTCTCTTTAGCGAAAGGAATAGATCAGTATAGGCGAAAGATCAAGTTACAAATTAAGGGAAAACTAGAACGGTAGTCGGCAAGGTAAATGCATGATCGTGACAAATTCGACGACTGGTTCGATGACAAATCGAGATTGAACCTAAGGCTTTTGTGATTGTCTTGACCTTCCGCTATCGGCGGCTCCGCCAAATCGTATTCTGGGGCGCGCATAATTTTTTTTACCTGAAGCCGTGTATTTACGAGGAAAATATAATCAGGTTGGAGGAAATTTATTATTTGTGGCTTTAACGTGCTGAGTATAGTATTTTAGAACCAGAATCTGTGGCCCCAGGATGGAACCTGCCACAGGACTTCATTCGGATGGTGCTACTGCTCATCGGCCTCACTTGTTAAGTAAATCATCGACTCGATAACCCAACACATCAAATGTATTTCCTTTCGTTTCAAATTTGGAAGCTATTATGATTGCTTCCTGGGGTTTCACACCAATGGGAGCGATAAGCTGACATGCTTTAGATCCGGTGAAGAGCGGCTCTTAAGAGCTGACCAAAACGCCTTCACGCTGGAGATTGCTTCTTTGTATCACAAGCTCCAGGACCAAGACGCCCATAAAAATAGCAATTTTATCCCATTTAAATATTTTTACTTCTCAGGCTTGACTGCCTTCCATGCCACCTCTCTACTGTCTCGATTCTTGTTGGTGAGCGAGCTTTTTTGTGGGACTGAGTCAATTTCGCGGCGTGGCCAACAAAACAACAATTCCGCATATTCCGGTCAGCAAGCTTCTTTTCAATCTTTGTTGTCAGTATCAGCAGTGTTAGCTGTTCCAAACAATCATGAATGGGCTTATGAACTTCAGTCGGCATTGTACGCGCCGCACAGGTTTGTTCGCGGTCACGCAATCGCGTAACGTCACCGCGATTACCGTGCCCTCAATCAGTCTCAGCCTCCAAAAACACAGGGCAAGCAGCCAATGCTGTAGCAAAAAGACCGCCTCGCAAACACCAAATCCACCATCTATAGCATCAAGAGAATTTTGGAGCCTAAGATCTGCTTGGAAGAGGGCTTCTGTCAATACTACGCGATGCCTCATAGGCTGCACAGTCGGTGATTTCGCCGCCATGTGGTTTCTTCAGGCCTATTATCCCGGACTAAGCATGGGAATAGTCATGCCCATTTCAAGTAAGTGACTAATCACCTTGAATGAAAACACAGCTAATGAAGCAGTGGCCTCTGGCGTCTCAACGTCCATTCTTCTCGAGACAGTACTGCTACGTGTCGGTCGTGATGGATTATCCTGGGTCGCAGCGATGAAGACGGCTGTTGGCATGAGTTTGATCTCCATGCTGACTATGGAAGCAGCCGAAAATGCTGTCGATTACTATCTGACGGGAGGACAAGTTGCTCTTGATGATCCATCATTCTGGGTTGCTGCTCTGGTGTCAATTGCCGCGGGTTTCCTGGCACCATTACCGTACAATTACGCGAGATTGCGCAAATACGGAAAAGCCTGTCATTGAAGAGCTTCCGAAAAGTTTCATTGGGCCTCGGCCTCAGATTGTACTATTAGATGTATCTGTGCAAATTATAGCAGGAATCACTCGAGAGATCTTTTATTCATAACATGGTCGATAGCCTGCGTTTCGTTGAGCTTTTCATGTTAGCATATCCGGTAATTGTTTTCCGCTCTACGCCAGGCCGGCTTGCGATGCCGTGACTGGTGTCTGCCAAGATTTGCTATGACTCCAAAAACACCATGTTCAACAGAAAGCACAATGAGGAAGGCATGCCTTCAATTTTTTTTTATCCCAAGTGACTCGCTTCATACGTTATTCGAAGGTTCAAGACTTACGCCGGATGACGATGGGGTTGAACCGGTCACGAGATTGAGTGCTGACATCGTCAGTGAGAATCCTCAACAAACGAACCCATGCGTCAATCTCTCAACCATCGGCTCCAGATAGCAAAACGCCGCTTATAAATATCATCCATTCTATCCCAGAACCCCACTATCTCCCTGCAGCCAAGAAATGTCCAGATAAAGCCCCAAGAGATCTAGCCAAGCCTGGTGTTTTATCACTTGGAGCCTCGACCTTTTCCGGCACGTAGCGCGACACGTGAACCATCGGAGCTTCATCAGCATCCGAACCATTTTTGCGTGATAGCTTTGCTAGGAGAGAAAATGCACGGCGCAAAAAGTAGGCTCCGTGAAGGTTGTTTTTAACCTTATCTCATCTAGAGTTAAATCTGTTACGGCGAGATTCCGTTTTGCAGGCCCGATGAGACGCCCTCCGAGGTTTGAAGTAATGGCGGCGTCATTGAGGGGAAGATTTATGGTTAGATTAAGCATACTTTTTGCGTGAGATTACATGACTCGTAGCGTAACCTCTAAAATTTGGAGTTCATGCAGCACAGTCAGCAACAATGGCGAGACTGAAGCCAGATCGAAAGACACAGACGAGATATCATCTCATAGTTTTGAGCAATTACCGTCTCCTCGGGTCGAATGCACGTATTGACATGCAATAATCTCTATGGCCATCTCTCCATTCTTGGCGGAATCTAGTCGCATGGGTCATCCCATCAAATCTGATGGTTCCCCAGTCTCACTCACGATCTCCACCGCCATAACCCCCATGCAGCGCCAAATGAGACATTACACAACTGTCATTAGCGTCACTCTCCCCTCCCAATAAATATCAATGGCTACCTTTCCTGTTCCCGGCCTCTACTTCTGTCCCCGAAAGCCCTTTACCCCAGGTTTACAACCACTTCCCCAGGTTCTCTAGTGCTATTTCCCCGCCCCCGCAAAGATCACCGACCACTTGAGTCCAGAGCCCATAAATACAGAGAGCCTGGACCTCTTAGGAAAATTTTCTTGCCTCTTCACGCCAAACACCAGCACATCAGCAAGAATCATCATGGCTACCACTACGGATCAGAAGCGTGACGCGCCTGAGTTTGCGCATGTGAACAGTATTCTTGAGGATGAGAAGCCTTCGCAGGTGGAGGAGCGAGATTGGACGGGTACTGCCAAGAAGACAGACCCTGAAGAGATCCGCCTTGTCAAGAAGCTTGATCTCTGGATCATGGTGAGTGATTTACGCGCCAATGCTTGGCTGTCGCTGACGACTCATAGCCCTGTCTTTGTGTTATGTACTTTCTCAACTACGTTGATCGAAATGCCATCGCTCAAGCACGACTGAATAATTTGGAGGAGGATCTCAACATGACTGGCACCGAGTTCAACACGACTGTCTCGATGTATGTTGATTTGAATCTGCGAGTTGAAGCAATGCTGATCGTTTTAGCTTGTTTGTTGGTTATGTTCTTATGCAGGTTCCCAGCAACATGTTGATCACCAAGGTTAAGCCTGGTATCTACATGAGTGCTTGGATGTTAGTTTGGGCTGCTGTCTCTGCTTGCACTGCTCTTGTCAAGAACTATGGCGGATTAGTTGCTTGCCGATTCTTCTTGGGTATTACTGAGGCTCCTTTCTATCCTGGTGCCACTTACATGCTCTCCATCTTTTACACTCGCAAAGGTCAGTTTCTCACAATCGCGAAGGATATAAGATGCTAATTCCTCAACAGAGGTCGCTGCTCGCATTGCGCTGCTTTACTGCGCTCAGATTCTCGCCACTGGTTTCTCGGGTCTCATTGCCGCTGGTATCTTTGCAGGTCTTGATGGCAAGGCTGGTCTTGCAGGATGGCGATGGTAAATCCTCAATCACAATGTTCAAAATCCATCTGACAATTTCTAGGCTCTTCATCATCGAAGGTGCTGTCACCGCTCTTATCGCCATCGTCGGTTTCTTTATGCTTCCCAACACTCCTCTCACTACCCGCTGGCTCAACGATCGCGAGAAGCAACTTGCCCATGAGCGCATGGAGAAGGACAAGGCTTATGATTCTGAGGAGGGTGGTTCAGCATGGGAGGGCTTGAAGCAGGCTTGCGCTGATAAGCGAACTTGGCTTTTCTGCCTCATGCAGAACTTCCATCTTTCTGCATGCTCTTTCAACTCTTTCTTCCCTACGTGAGTAATCCAGATTCACTTGGCATGTTTAAAGCTAACAGTGTCGCAGCGTCATCAAGACTCTCGGCTTCAACACGACTATTACCCTCGTCATGACCTGCCCTCCCTTCATTTTTGCTGGTGCTGCTGGTATTCTCTTCGGTTGGAACTCTGGACGCATGCACGAGCGTACTTGGCACATAACTGCTGGTCTCGCAATTGCCATTGCTGGCTTCATCCTCGCTGCCAGCACTCTCAACACTGCCGCTCGCTACGTTGCCTGCTTCATCTTCCCTGTCGGTGCCTATGCTGTCAACTCTGTCATCATTGGATGGGCTTCGTCTACTCTGTCTCAGACCAAGGAGAAGAAGGCTGTTGTTCTGGCCATGACCAATGTTGGTGGACAGGTAAGCTACTCACACTCGTCCTTCAATACTTGCTCGTACTGACATTTCATAGATCGGTTATATCTATGGTGCCTACCTCTGGCCCAAGAGTGATTCTCCCCGGTACGGAATTGGTTTTGGTGCATCTGCTGGCTTTGCGTTGTGCTCAATTGCATGCGCTTGGGCTATTCGCATCCTGTTGGTCCGTGAGAACCGCCGCATTCGCGCATCTACCTCTGAGCAGGTCAACCTTTATGGATACTAAACGAGGAATGACGAATGAATAGTTTATATGTCTCGGAGACTTCTGAATAGACAATATTCCGAATCACCTTCCCTTGTTACCGTGAATGTTGGCCTACGTGGAGTGCCGTGAGGGAATTGGCTCAGTTGGCAGCGTGCAGATATAGCCGCAAACAGAGTACTCTTATTCGCTACCTTCAAACTCAGAGCTGCCAGTCCTTCCCCAAGCACACCAACCAGACCAGGATCAGTTGCTGTTGGCTCAGATAACTGAGCCTCATTGTTTTGGCTGACTGGGTTGCCCAAGTCAGCCCCGCACGGCTGCCTAACTTCAACATGTGATAAATACAGGACTTCGATTGAGATAAGCTCGCCTTGCTTTCTCAATCCTTAGCCTTTTGTTCATCTACCAAAATGTACAGCCAACTTCGTCAAAATATTCTCTCCAAGACCCCAAACCCTCAGAATGAAAGTCCTCTCTTTTCCATACTTCCCGGAGAAGTCAGAGACAGCATCTTTTCCTACGTACTCACGGATCATCCGGACCCAACCCCAGCCAAAAAGTTCAGCGAGAACACATGTTACACTAGACCATCTTACCTAGCCGCTCAATCAACCGACACCAGGCTTCTACGTACATGTCGCGCCATCTACCGCGAAACCTGGTACAAGCCCTTTCTCCTCAGAGAACAAACGCAATGGGCAACTAGTGGAGATCGTGCTCCTCCGCCTAGCCAAGCTCCACTACAGCTGTATAGCACGCTCCTCAAGGTCGCCAAATATCTGGGCACAGACAGTGTTGAGATCGAGAGGTTGAGAGTCTTTGCTCAAATGTACAAACTTGAGGAGGGCGGCCTTGAGAGCATCCTCCGTATGCCACATCTGGCTCCCCGCACCGTGACGCTCACCATCCGCCACACCGATTGGTGGTATTGGGAAGATGATGAACCACTGCGTTTCGAGGGAAACTGGATCAAGGACGTTTGTGCAGCTCTAGGTCCCAGCACAACTCAGTTCTGCATTGAGTTGGAGTCGCTGGAGCGGAAGAAGGATCAAGTCGACAAAATTGCTAAACAAATGGTTGACAACTGGTTCTTCAAACGTCCGGATGGCGTCGTCCTCTACGCGGATACGTCTGATGCAAACAGAAAAGTCAGTCGCTGGAGCGGTTCAAGCACCTGGCATGGCCAACGCTGGATTCGAGACGAGACGGAACCCAACAAACTCGACTACTACATCGTGTCTATCAAATTCCGGCCTATAATCGAGATCGAACGAAGCGGCGGTGCCATCAGCGAAAACGCGATCAGAGAGGCTCGAGGTCCTTCCGCCCTCGATCGTCCCAAGCTCTGGCTTCCAGACCAAGAGAAAATTGAAACTGAGAATGCTTACGAAGACGTTGCTGATTCAGATAGTGAGAGTGATTCCGATGAGGCTTATTGTACATTATTTGATTAACCAGAGTGTAGACGATGGACTCCCGCAGCCAGATTCGGATAATGATGATTGGTATGCGGCAATGGAGGAGCGATATGGTAATGGTCGATTTATGCAGGCGTGGTGAATCTTTGTCTATCTATTTTCTAAATGTTATTATCATGAAAGGACACTGTTAAACCTCTTATTATGTGATGTTCTGGTATGCCCCATTTCAAGTAGCCTAAGCCCATGCAGAATCTGCAAGTACGGCTGAAATGCAGCCAACAGTACTCCCAACAGGCATGCAATGCACGTGTAGGAGTAGATCGTGACTTGCTGGTATATATTACCCCACTTCTCTTATTTTTGTGCTGAAAACATCGATTTTTCTTGATCTTTTTTCTCACTTTCTTTTGCCGTTGAACTGAAATCTTCACGAACTACCCATCCAAAACGTCGTTTTTCATTACCTAGTTAAGCTTCATAAACCACCACAGGGGCCAATGTATTTGTTGAACGTGAAGACGAGGCAATCCCATAATTTCAATCAAGAGGCCCTTCCACACTACGCGACCTTGTCGCATACCTGGGACCACGACGAGTCAACCTTTCAGAGTTTTGGAAGTCTCGATTGGATTCACTCTCAGCCTGGCTTTGACAAGGTTGGCCGCGCCTGCGAAATTGCCCTCTCTTTGAATTATGAATGGCTCTGGGCCGATACCGTCTGTATTGACAAAACGGACTCAGATGAACTCAATGAAGCCATCAACTCTATGTTCTCATGGTACCAACAATCGGGTGTTTGCTTAGCATACCTGAGCGATGTTCCTACCGCTAATATCAGTGATACTGAACTATTGACGTCTCAATTCCGCAAAAGCCGCTGGTTTACTCGTGGTTGGACCTTACCCGAGTTGATCGCCCCCCGGAATTGATCTTTTATGCTGCAGACTGGTCGCGGCTGTGGAATAGAGACGGTGCTCAATCCGGCCTAATCAGCGAGATAACAGGAATCACTCAAATACATTCCCTTGGGTTCAAAGGGCTGCGGCAAGCCTATGTTGGACAGAAAATGTCATGGTTATCTAACAGGAGCACAACACGCATCGAAGACATGGCATATTGCATGCTCGGTATCTTTGATGTCAAAATGCCGATCATTTACGGAGAAGGCAGCAAGGCAATGGATAGGCTCCTCGATATAATCACAGATTCTGAACAAATGAATTCTTCTCTGCGATATGGCCTTATAAAAGATGAGTCGAGAGCAGCAAGGCGGAAGAAGATCTTTGCCAATGGGGTCAAAGCCGGCAACGAGGTTTTCACAAAGGAATACAAGAACGAAAGCAGACCTCAGAGCTCCATCCATGTGCTAATACTCGGTGGCAGCCACCCTGTAAGGGATACACTTCGAACGCGGCTTTGGCGCTCAGTTACTTCGCGCATCACCGCCAAGAGTGATGATGAGCTGGACTTCGAGCACGAAAGCTTTGACATCATTTTTCGCTATTCTGTTGATTTAGAGCCTCAAAATTCCATCATTTCGCCAAGTTATTGCCGGTGCGGCTCTGTGCAAGTTCTCAGAAGGATGAGAAACGTGGAGTCCCTTCCCAAAATTGAAAAACTCGTGGATATACCCGAGGTTCGGGAACATGGTAGGTACCATGTGTTCTGCAGGCTTCATACAGACGTTATGAAGAGACTCCCGGGGAAGTTTGAAAGGCTTAGCTACGAAGATGAGAATGGTTTCTCAATGAAGTACGTGGCGTTTCCGCCCCCTTTGGAGGACATCTGGAAAGCTAGGCAGTCGAATGCCAATTACGAACAATCGACAACAATGCGCGATCCCAGAGTACAGTCGAAACATCCCGTGATCCAACACCTTGAGCCTGTCACAGCCAGCCAAGCATCTATGACTGGTATCCCTGAGAGCAAGTTCACATACGATCAGGGAGACGAGGGCAGCGAAATCTGTTCAGAAAGCCCTCAATCAACTACTTTTGACTTGACTATCCAAAGCAGTAGGACACGTCCCTCGACAGTACCAACATCTCATAATGAAAAGGCCCAAGTTCTATCACAAGTTTCTAGCACTTCAACAAAAGGCATACTCCTTGTCAAGGAAGAGGTCCAAAACTCGCTAGACCAGCTTCACAATTTGAGGGCGCAGTCAATATCACAGGATCATGTATTTGAAGGCAACAACGACAGAAGCACCATATATTCGTTTGATACTCTCTCAGATGATCCGAAATTACAATACTTCCAGGCTTTTATAGATCAGCTTGCTGAGGACGTAAGAGCGGACTCTGGGAGTATAGCACTTAAGGACCTTGGACCGGAGTTTCTTGGCAACTCCCTGCGGGAGTTTGCATGGAAGCTTCATGGGGAGTCGGTTAACCCTTTTCAGCTCGAAACATCGGTTATCATTCATCGAAAGCGGCGGTAAGTATAGTAATTCACTATTCTGGGATATTATCAGCTTACCTACTTTGCAGAAATATTGTCGATATGCTTCATTTTGAGGTTCCGGAACTCGAAATAGCTGACAGTGACTCAGAGCCGAGTCATTGCAAGTCAGATACAGAGGATGATGTTTTACCAGCCTCTGCTCCTTTTAGAAAGGCTGATGAAACAATAATTGATTGGATTGGGGACATAAACCCCGTATCAACCTCTGGGCTTTCCCAAATCCCCCAATACAGACAGTTCATCCAAGGCTCCAATGCTTACCAATGGCTTTTGACAAAGATCGATCAGCATCGTCTGCTATCGTGCGAGGACTGCAATTGCATACATGAGATTGGGGATATGATAAGAGCCATGTTAAAAGATCATGGATCGCTTCGCAAAATCAGTCGAGGCAGACCGTCCGTCGTCGTAGAGATGACATATTCGATGGAATGGGATCTTTTCGGCTACATGAAAGATTCTGGTATTCCATACCCATTTTCGCAATCCTTGCCGGATGTCCTCTGTCTGACTGGACGCCTTGAGCAGGCCCAGGCCTGTACGGTCGGTGAATACCTGGATCAGACTTGGCCTCAGACTGGAAGTTCTCTGGTAACTCTATTACAGAAGCTACTGGCGAATGTTCAAGAGAAAGGGCAGAGTAGTGGCTCTTCCAGTATCGGTCTCCTTACTGCGAAAGCCGAGGGGAAAATGTTAGAGATTTCGGTCACAGGGGACTACTATTATGTATCAGAAGTGGGAGAACAACTTGGCTGGATTGCCTCGGCCTTGCGGCCTCCCCCCCGCCTTCCGCATGATCACGAGGGCCCTGTGACAATTGGTCCCCGTATTGACGATTTCGGAGTGAATAGTACCTCCGTAGCCAAGTTTCAGACGTCCAACCGTCTTAGAGCACATTGCATGCTCGCATTTAGTTGGGGCTTTACTACAGCCTACAAGCCGCCCGCAGGACAATGCTGGCAATGGCTATTCTGCTGTCCGGTTCTAGTACGAGACTATCCCATCTTGAGAAGATCAGTCCCTCAGTCTGGACTTGAGATATCCTTAAGATATGTGGCGGGCATCATCGGCTCCCAGGAAGTAGTTCAGTGGCATGACAGGCTCCTGATGAAGGGGTTCAACATGCTGATAATTGCTTCTCTGGTATCTTCTGATGTCATGGTCTGGCATCTCCTTGTCAGCGACGAGCCCGAGAAAAGGATCTCATATGTTGATCCAAGGCTCAATGAGATCGATTCAAAGGTTTCTGACGAGATGCAACTCGGATATGTTGAAGGCAAACGACACGTTATTGGCTGGTGTACCAAAGCGACAGACTTCTGCGGTAAGTTGATGGATTTCAGTGGAAAGTTGAATAGTCCAGAGAATCTCATGCTGAATGGTACAGGGAATGCTACCGCTAACCAGGATATTGAATCTGCCGGCCTGCCCAGGGCACCTGCATCCACTGTCATCGATAAGCTATACATAGAAGGAGGGAGCCCTATCACTGCCGGCTTAATTCTGGATATCAACAAGAAAGAACAGCCCTTCTGGCTTCAACGGGAGAAAGACTATCCCGGTCTCCTCAATTGGGTCAAAACTCAACCTGTTGTATTTTATGATGTGGAAGACCGCCGTGCATGGCTTGTCAATGGTGCTTCTGCCTTGCTTCATCTCGTTCGTATTTCACTTCACAGAGATGCCAATGACCCCGAATCGGCCTATGACTGGGTCTATGAGAATAGCAAGCTTAAAGATCACTGGCCCAGTTCTGGAAATCGTCAATCGGCGATTCAAACTTTGAAGAACTGGGACAACCGTGCACTAAGCGTTTACATTATTGACAAGCGCGTTGATGCGAGTGGCGCTCCGATTACCAGATACTCAACCTTTGAGGATCGTGTGAGGAATATCCTTCACTCAATGGAGAAGCTGGTTGATAGGCAGGCCAAGACTGCGTCCCAAGATGGCATCAAGATCTCTCAGAGCTGGGACCCACGTCGAGACGTTGTTGGCTTCGACATACTCGATATAATAGATCCATCAGTTCCTATTTATCCTCGCATGCAGCACCTCAACTCGTGGGGCCATGGTTGGATTGACTTGATCCCGACTGTCGGTATAACTACCATCTTTGGACGAGGATTTGGAGACCTGATACGAGCAGATGAACCCAATTCAATATGTCCGAGCTGGAGGTCAGTTCCAGGAGGAAAGGACTTCCTGACCGCTTCTTTTTCGACAATGCAGATGCTCCACGAGAAACGGCTCCTTAGGATGGAGCCAGGTCTTGCTGGGGGTGACCTCACCAAGAAGATTACCTGGGTAGCCGCTAAGGAGGCAACTATGCAGTACAATTGTATCAAGATGCATGTGGGTAGCAATCCTCAAGCTTCTGGAAACGAGTGCAATCATAATCCCGTCCAATTCCTCGCCAAGAGATGGTGGTCTCGTACTGTTCCCCATGGACTGAAGCCAGTTCATTTGGGATCCCTTGATCCCCACGGAGCTATCATATTTGGTCATACTATTCTAGGGTTAAGAACTGGGGATCGATCAATGTTGAAGCTAGCAGACGATGATGGCGCTGGATCTTCGACAAGTGGCGACGGATCATTGCAGGCTTCAGCATCTGGATCAGGTGTAAGTCAGACGACATCAATGACTGTACCAAGCGCTGCCACGTCCAGCCCAGACGCAAATGTTCAGCAGGGTCCAAATTATACAAGTAGCACCACAGATGAGGTAAAGAAGAGATGGACGAAGTTCAGGGGCTGGATCAGAAAATGAATTTTCAAGACGACTATTTGAGCGTCCTACGTGTTTGAGAGGAGTGAAGTATGCACAAAGCTTTATTTATCTGCTTGTCGATAACATGTTCGAGACTTATTTATAGGCTAGGCTCTTCGAGTCTGTCCTAATCAAATTCATAGCCTTCATTGCTCACCACTCCAGGGGGCAAACTGCAGAAGTCATATTGCCAAAATGACACCAGCGTCTCGAAGAGGGTCAAAGCCACAAGTGAAGACTGCCATGGACGGTAGACCATTCTAATCTTCTGACTTTTGCATTTCCTGGCAAAATGTAGGGGTGACATGGCGTTACGACTCGTGTGGCATACTTGTCCGCGAAGGAAAGTATGCTATTGCCTGCATTAATAGCTGTTAGCTTCGGAACGCCCGCATTACTCAAGGGCTTGCACTTCAAATCATACCCAGAGTTGTCCTCTAGAGCCTCTTTAGCCCCAAAGGGGAGCCTTGCTTCAGGATACAAAAGGAGCTGTGCCTTCAATTGACAATGGCTTCCTCTAGTTGTCTTTCCTTCGAAGAGTCAGCGGCAGTCATATTTCACCAGGCAGATCGCCGCCCCCACAAACCTCCTAGGAGATGATGCCTCGTTTTCTTTAGGGAGCGAATCCGCGAGGTCAACAGCACCCTCCCTGTACCTCTGCAAAATGCACTAACAGCTGCATCTACGGCTTAAAAAGTCCCTAAGTTATAGGGCACTTGAAATTTAAGGTATATATAACTAGATAATTAACATCATTAAAAAATAATAGAAAGTCTTTTAAAGCATATATATAAATAAAAATTTATAGATATTTTTTAAGATTTTATTTCTTTTATTTTACTTTAAAATCTCTGTTAAAAAGGAGAAAAAAGAATTATTCATTTTCGGGAAATCGTCAGCTTAGCTATTTGTAAGCTTAGCTCTTAAGCCAATTAAATCGCTAAGGGCCTACCTTTTAGGTGCTGTTTACCCTAGCAAAGTTGCTGCAGATTTACTCCCTTTCTTTACTTATCTCCTTGAGCCCAGTCAATGAGTACGGCACTTTGGACCGAGCGAAGTGCTACTAATATGGATGAAACATGCAATACATCCGCAACGGTCACGCGACTGTGTCGACGCATGAATTATCTGTGCCGAGTCACAGACTACCCGCCCTGTTTCGCCTCATCCCAAACTGAACAAAGACTTGCCTTGCCAGGCTCGAACAACAAAGATCCAACCCTGAGGTACGTCCAAGCGCTCAAGGCGGACATCGGCGATCATCAAAAGGAAAGTCACGCGAGGAGCTTTTAATGAATCATCTAAAATCTATCATTACGATATAAAATCTATGTCATGCCGTGTAGGCTTGTGCATCAGCTTATTGATAAGCCTTGAATGTATGTCATGTCCAAAAAATTGGGCGAATGCGCCCGTGAAAAAGAAAAGCCGACACGTATGTCGTGCTGAATGAATGAATGCCCCCAGCTGACTCGTCGTCAATGCCATTCACTACTCCAAACGCCGTAGTTTAATGCCGATGCAACATGGTGAATCTCTAATAGAACTGAGAGGTGTTAGTGATGGCCTTACGTGGAAGCTAATGCAGAGGAACTTACCAGGTTGAGTGCCCAAAGGAGCACAAGAAGGCCAAGCATGCGGAGCTTGAGGTTGTTGGCCCATGAAGACTTGGAGGGCATGTGACGGGTGAATGGCGCCATGCTCAGGCCAGAGAGCATGCCTCCACCCATGAGAGGCTCAGCATCAGCCTTGGCCTCAACATCGTACTGCTCCTCTTGCTCTTCGGCGGCCCAGTCCTTGGTCAGGAGCTTGACCATCCCACCGGTAGCATCGGCCACGCGGGAACTGATCCACAGAAAGGCGGGAACAATGATGATCAGAGACCTCCATCGGTCGCAAAGCAGGCTGCCGTCACCCTGGAAGATATCGAGTAGGAGAAGACCCTTGGTGTCGGCAGCAAGGAGGATGTGGAACTGAAGGGTGAAAGTCTCGAGGGAGCATCGGCCGATCCAAGCAAAGGTTCGAGAGTACCATGTACGGGCGGCAGGGAACATATTGCGAGCAGCGATGAAGCCCATGATCGGGATGAAAGAGAAGACGGGGTGGAGAGCAGTGTAGTCTTGCTTAGTCTCGGCGCTGCTGACGGCAACCCACCAGTACAGAGGGATTGAGAGAATGCCAGCGACACCAGCCAGACCATAGGACTGGGTAAGGATCTTGTTGTAGAGCTTTGTTCGCACAGAAGCGACACCCATGATGATACCGACGTAGACGATAAGACCATCAAGACCCAATCGGAACTGCCACTCGTGAAGATCCCATTCGATTCGGAAGACCATGTTCAAAGCATCGAAAACCCACTGGAGAACGGGAGTCCAGAGCATGGCTCCTGGGCAGATAGCAGCCGACACAGCAATCTTACCCATAAGCGCCCAGGTGTTGTCGTTGTACTTCTGACCAATTGCGAAGAGGGCGTAGATGATGAGGAACCAGAAGCTGACGAGGGGAGCGAAGTAGTAGAACATGTAGTCGGTGTTCATGAAGAAAGGCAAGGCACAGCTAAGAAGGTTGAGACGGAGAAGAACGGCAGCGACACGCTTGAAGGAGAAGTCCTTTTTGGAGCTGAAGAAGACGCCATGCCCGAAACCAGTCTGGAAGAGATACGCGGCGACGAGGAGACGAATGCCGACATAGATGTTGAGGTCGCGAGAGGCACCGGTCCAGTGATACACGAGGATAAGAGCCTGCATCCACCCCTTCCACTCATCGGTCTGGTCACGCGACAAAGGCTTCGCATCGTCGAGAGTCGCAGGGGCGGCAGCAGCTTGGGCGCCGGGTCGAGGAGGGGGAGGCTTGGACTTGGTCATGAAGGCAAAGCCGACGATGAAGCAGAGAGCAGACATGAGGTTGAAGTCGAACATGTTGTACTCCTTGGAGCCCTTGGCGAAAGACTGTGTTCGGTCGGCCCAGTAGCAAGCAAGTGCGCCGGTGATGAAGGTAGCGACATCGAGGTTGAAGATGGCCCACTTGGGAGCCTCGCCGGATCGAAGAGCGAGGAGCTCGGTGATGGCGGCACCACCGACGTAGAGAATACCAAGGGTAACGAGGATGACCTGGACAAAAGACTTCTGGCCGTAGTCAGTGCAGCAAGTGCGATCATAAGGATAAGACTTCTGTATGTCGAGCTTGGCGTTGCATCGAAGGTTGAGAAGGATCTGGGCCTTCATCTCAGCGACACTGTCAGTGACATGGAAGCCATTCTCGTGGTCACCGATAGCATCAGGCTGATCATACGACAAAGCAGGGAACGACCACAACATGGGAATACCAGACTCCTCTTCCTGTGTCTTGAGGAACTCATCAATTGCCTCGACCTCACCGGGTTGCGAGGCGACACCAGTCTTGCGGTACTCGGGCATTCTGTCGTAGAAGGGCGGGGCAATTGGTGCCCAGAACATTTCGTTACCAACTCCATCACGAGGATCCATGGGCCGGCTACCGAAAGGTTCAAAGTCCATGTTGGAAGCGATCTCGGAGATGTTGTTGAAAGCGGTCTTGAACTTGGGAAGAGAATCTTCCTTCTCGAAGCGGGCGGCGAACCAAACTCCCATTCCCATGAAGGCCAAGGCGGGACCTTTTTGCTCTTCGACGGGGACCTCGTTAATCTTCTCTTCGTGGTAGAGGGCGAGTTCATCGCGGGCTACAGCGCTGTCGTTGCCAAAAGGATCCCAGACCTCTACAAGTCGAATACCGCCGAATTCTACATCGTGGCTTTCGTGCTTTTGGCTTTTTGCTCGTACTTGTTCGGCTTTTTCTGCGTCGAGCTGCAATCATGTTAGCGACCGTGGGTCAATTGAACATCGACCAAACAATTGAGCATCGTTCTACAACAGAATTGTTATCAACTTACCAGACGAGCCATGCCATAAAAGACCTGTCGAGTCGTAGAGTCACCAACAAAGAGCATGTGTCGTCCCTCCATACACTCCTCAATCTCCTCCTTCTTGTACTTGTGAATCATACATCCAGGCGGCTGCCAATCCGTAAAAGGCGCTCTACTTCCATTCTCTGCAGGAGTATTCAACCAGCTTCCATCATTTAGCAGCGCTTTACAGCGATAAGGATCATCGCCGAGCTGGAGTTGGTTGATGGCGATGCCCAGAATGACGACCAGCGTCAAGCCGAGGGCCAGCACCCGGTTAAGCGCAACACCAGAAACGGGGAGTGCTGCACCCATTGTGACTGTGGTATAAAACGATTGAGTTATGGCGCCTAGCGCGGCGAGCGAGTGACGTAAAAAAGAAAAGGAAAATTTCGTTATTTTGAAGATGAAACCATCTGAATGAGAAGAAATCCAAATGGCAATCAATGGACACTGGTCGAGTTTTGTTCAAGGGAGCGAGAGACAGAGTTTGGGAATGCAAGAACAAAAAACCAGATAAACTGAGACAATAAACAATGGAAAGTTCAAGACAAGCGTAAGGAGGGACTTGACCTGCGAATGCGATTCTGCGCCGAACGGGAGACGATCACTTTGAAACCAGTAAAGCAAAGAAAGAAGATCTACTGTGAGGACTATATGAGGTAACAGTACGCGTAACACTTCTGGAGTCTACCAAAGTTACAGGCCTGCAAGTGCCTACAGGCGCCCCTGATCGGCAAAGCAAAAGCTGGCAGGGTTCCACAGAAGGCTTGGAACAAGCCATGTCAGGGTGTCACCTTAGTGGAGAAAGAACTGTGTGAAGAGGGATCAGCATGAGACAAGCGGTAGAAGCGCCAGTAGGGAAAAACAGAACAGGTGCTGCATGCGGAAACAACAGGTAATTAATTGCTAATCTGGCCGGCATTTCACTACGGGTAATTATCGTCAATAGTCTTTGCAACGGCGTGGTGCTACCCCTTACTTGATGATATTGACTTTGGCTGTTTTAAGGTTGTTTCTTTTAAGGTTGCGGGGGTCTAGAACCCATCAAATAACGTGCCAAGTGTTTTTATCAACGATGAAAAACTGCGATGGGAGCCATTGCACCAATCGCTCACGCCACTTTCTCTCGCGGTGCGTCTGCCCCTTACAGGTCGAGCACTCCAATCATCAGACCCCTGACGCTTTAATCTCTTGGCTAAGAGCGCTAGAAGCTGGGTGGCTGGCGGGTGGAAATTCCCAACGCCCCCGTTTGCAATGTTTGCTGCGTGTTGGAATGCGATGGGGGCGAAATCCTAGAGGAACGGAAGATTACCTTCCTTTCGCCTCGAAATGCAACACTCAAGCTTCATTTTATGCTCTGCCAAACTCAAAAACTCAATCTCTTCCCCCTTGGCCTCAATAAAATAGGCCAAAAAGCTTGAAGGGTTTAAGGTTACAGAGGTGTCTAGCCCCAAACGAGGCAAGCTGCCGGGTAATGCCTGTCCCCTAACCACGGACACAGTGTCTCAATCTGTTGTTGCGTCATTTGTGAAGCGCTGGCCTGAACACTTCCCCTGTAATCCCTCCTTTACAGGGGGTTCAATCGATGTTGGTTCATGATATGATATGAGTCTTGGTACAGATAACGACCACTGCGCAATTCAGGTGATATATACATAGTCGCCGCCTCATATTGACAAACTGCGTGATTCTCATGTCAGCAGCTTCGATTATTTTAACTTAATCATCTGGGACACAGAATTCTGAAACCAGAGCTCCCCACTTGCTTTTGGTGGGCAGTATTTTTCCGCCGATCGTGCGACAATCAGGTTTTTTCTCGCATCAAATAAACAGGCAAGGACAAGGAAACTCCGGAATTAGATGGAGAAGCGAAAATGAAGAGGTGCACAAACTTAATCTCTTCGAGGCAAGCGAAGCAACCAAACTTGATGTCGAATCAATGGGCCGTGACCTCCGATTGACGACTCGGTCTGAAGGATGGCGATTGCACCGTTTGCCTTGGCAGTAGACTACGCAAAGCTTGGCGATAAAGTTTCTTTGCCATTCGTTTGAAGCGTCTGTTTAACCTTGCATATGTTTGATGTGCAACTCCCGTGATTTGTGGCATTAAATCTCGTGCCGAGGATGACCACCAATTCGCATTGATGGCAGATTGGACATGTCATTAGGCTAATGCTATTGACTGTCGACCAGGATGCAGTCCCATCGGAACATCGTCATTTTCGCTGCGGGCCTCCGTCTTCGGCTTCGTGGAAGGGATCGCAAACGCATCCGTCGATAAGTAGAAGATTGGCATCGGCTATAGCAAGAGTGCACAGTAATTGACAATTATCTATACACCGCTTTCAAGTCCATACGTAATGCCAGATGGCCGTCAGCTTTCCGCAGTTGGCGAACGTTGGCCATCGCGACTGAACTGGGGTTGTTAATGGTGGCTGCATCAATTGATCTTATGAAGTCTTTGTTGATCATTGCTTCCTATCTCTAAAAAAAAAGCCAAACAGTTTGCATGACAATGGCTTTGCCACACTAATTATCAAATCTCAAGTCTGTCTACTTGTTGTTTCCTAATCCATTTCATTGCTCATACTTCTTCAATTTCGTCTTGATGCCGCTTTTGCTTTAGGGTAGCTAAATGACTAGGATCCATCTGGAAGCGTCGCATTTGTTCTGGGGCATATGACGATCTTTATTCCCTGGCATATTAAATGACATACTGTGAATTGACCATTGGAGCTCCATAGCTTGTTCAAGATTAGCTATCGATATTATGGAACCGAGAAGGTTGTTTGTTCTTTTTCGTATCAATTAGCTGCTGTTCGAGCTTACGTGTAGCATCACATGACATCGACATCCTTATCGATAGATATTCTTATCAATAATCTAATCAGAGCGATCTAATCATATATCTCTTATCTGATACCACTCAGATATCTTTCACGGTTTGACGTCTTTTATAGATGCTATTCTTTTCACGTCAAATCAACATCCATGTTGAAAACCAAGGGGTGGGTAGTTCTTAAAATGTATTTGCTTGAATAATCGTACTCAAGTTAACTACGAGGGTGACTCCCCTCAAAAGAGACAGACTACATTGTTGGTTTGGCCACTGATATTTGGATGCAGCTCGAAGATCTGAATGCTTGTTATACAAGCTCCTAGATAACGCTCATGTATAGAAAAACTGTTAAATTTCTAATTGAATGTCTTGGCGACTAAGGAAGACTTTATCTGGCTCGCAACCGCTCTTGCGTCTGGTGGAGGGACGCAATTTCGGATTTCTGTATAGCTTTGGACTTTTGCGGATGCACCTAGCTTCATCTCGGTCTGAGAAAGGATGTAGTGTATAGCCACCGACTGATCTTGTAGTTAAGACGGCTTGACCGGCCAATGTGGAAGAGAGTTTCATCTAAATTCACTTCGATAATCAAAACCTGCAAGAGTTGACCTTTGAATGAAATAGAGTAAAATGTCACTGGTTTACGTCAAGTGCTACCATCGACTTTCCGCTGACTGGTCTACCAACAGGCAACCGCTTCTGCCTGATGAGCCATAGCAACCAACTGTGATCAACCTGAACTAGAGATGTCAGCCAATCCTTCGACTCACATGCGGGCTTGTCGTTAGCTACGGAAACTCGCCGAAGTGGCTTGTTGGTAATGGAAGTACCTGTTTTGATCTCACTGATGATCATACATCTTATCTTTTTAGGTCGATTTTACGATATGTGAATTGATGGTCTAGTGAAGACAAAGCTTGTCCCTGAGTTGTTCATTGTATATTATCGCGTCATTGAAACTTTTCACTTGAGTCTTCTGGGTAAGAATACTGCGAGGCACCTAATCCGAAGCCTCAAGGAGAAGCGTGACATAGATGATGATAGGTAGTTATGTAAAGACCGAGTACTAATACGTACTACATTACGGAAGACACCTGTCTATACCTCTGGATGTAACCAAAGATCTCCATCTTGCATAAACGAGAATTAATATGGTTGTAACAACAAAATTTAATTTCGTATGCGTTGTTAAGCCTAAATTGGAACCGAGGATTGTAAAAGTGTAACAAACTCCCAGTGAGATCAACATCTCTTGGGCCTTAGTCACCGAGGGTTTATCTCCTTCAAGGCAGCAGGTCCTTCAAGACAAGTTCCGATTTGTGAAATCTGCCTCACTGCAGATGGCTTCTATTTTCTTGTGGCAACATCGAAGTCTGTCAGCTGAAAGGTCGAAGACATATGCCCCGGACTAGTCAAATGCAGTCCCTGCATAATAAGCATAAGTCAACTGTCAAGCTATAAGCAGTGTAGTATAGCACCCTTTCACTTTCACGCATGTCCAGAAGCACACCATCTACGGAGATGCAACACCACTTTCAACTTAATCAAATTCTTAATTTCGCGGGCAATTGCTTCATCGGGCCCAGTGTCCAGTGCTGCATAAGTCAAGCAACATCGCCGCAAAACCCTTGCTTCAACAAATCCTTCAACCAATGTAACCAACCCATTTGGTCACCTTAGTCGTCATAATCCCTCAATTCAGATTTCGTCACAGCCCTAATCCGCACACATGCAACTCCATCGCATGTTTTTCCCGTGACAGCCGCGGCCAAAGATGCCGCAATCCTTGCAAACCTGACAATTCTCCCCACATAATATCGTAGATTGCCAAGTTAAGATCAGCCACTTAAACAAAAAGCCCGCGAGCTACCAAGAGATTACCCCATGGGGATACGGATTCATAGATGTTGGTCATGGGCAGCACGGCGCTGAGTTCCTCTTTGAGGATAGATGCGGGGATAGTGGTTGGGATTACACGAGGCCACCATCGCAGCCTTCCGAAAGGCACAGAAGGAAAAAACTTGCATGTGAAGTGTCGGTATGGATATATTTAAAGACGGGGTAGCTCTTGAGACACGAAGAGTTTCTCCTTGGCAGATCTTGCAGTTCAATTGACCAATCGATTACTCGTTGTATCAAGCTCTCAGACAATATGCGTCTCAGCCTTCTCCCCTTGATTGCCCTCGCTGGCTCTGCCTTCGCATCTGGAGATTCTATCTCAACAGCCATTGATAACATCTCCAATGCCACGCTTGCTCTCAACAAGACTGTAGCAACGTGGCCTCAGACCCTCCTCGGTGCTCTGCCAATTACTACAAAGTCAACACTGCTCTTGACCGAGATTCACAAGGGCTTTGTGATCGCTCGTGAGTCTGAGCCTCTATCTCTCGAGGAAACCCTCCAAGTCGCAAAGGCCACTTCTGAGCTCAGCGCCGACGTCGAGCTCACCATCAACACCATCATTGCCGCCAAACCCAACTTCGACAGACTACAGGTCAGCCCTGTGATCCTCCTCAACCTCAATCTTCAGCGCGCCTTGAGCCAGGACTTTTCCGAAGCAGTCATAGCAAAGGTGCCCCAAAACCTGCAAGGGAACGCAAAAGCACTGGTACAAGGAATCGACGACAGTTTTGCAAGGGCTATAAGCAAGTACAGCAAACTACGAGGTTAATTGGGAAATGAGGGACGAGTAATGAGTGAATAGACCGCGACGACATAATTACCTTTCTTGGGAGGCCATTTTAGCAGAGATTTTAATTTTACAATGAGTTGTCGAGTAATAGAGGGAACTGAACGCAATTGATCTGTCAGATTTGAGGGAATTTGTTTATACCGATTGAGGAAGCTGAATAGTGAATGCCGAGGCAGATGCTTGACATGTGAGGATGGTGGTGAGGAGAAGCCGGTTCGACGTCGACTAGAACCAGGAACAGCTCGGAGCCTAACCTATCAGAGCTAAAGATTGGCATTGATACTACCCAACTGGGAAGACATAAAACGGTCAACATATGTTTTATGCAACTACCATTGTGCATACCCATGTTGTGAAGAATTGTTATCTTTATTCTCCCAGTAAAGCGTCTGCATAAGTATGGTGATCTCGGTCTTGCCGAGAGGTAGCATCTCGGCCAATTGGTCTACTGTCTATAATACCTACACTCGCGGCCCAATCAGATGCAAAGGAGCATATACTTGTTTAATCAAGCCCAGATGAACCTCTCAATCTCGCTGTCCGGCGTTTCCGTGTCATCTCCGCCATCTGACTTCTCGTTACCTTCCCGACGCCTCCACTTCTTACCCATGACTTCCTTGAACTCTCCAACGTCCAGCTGTCCATCCATGAGTTCTTCTCACTCGATGACGGGTGGCTCGGATGTTGCCACCGCTGAGAATAACATCGCAACAACCAGCGAGAACAGCTGTCGCATCTCCCGGAACTGGAACCCAAAGCCCGGGCTGCTGTGCGTCTTTAATCTCGAGCCCGGAAGCACCATCTTGGAAGATAATGGCAAAGGTGCCATAGTCTGTATGAGCACCGCATCCGTTATCGCTTGTTGGATCTGCGCTATCCATGTTGTAGTCGCACAGGCGGTAATTGAGGTTACCAGTCTTGCGGACTTGACTGAGACCAGCACCGATGAGATCGTGCATGATTAACCTGATCTGAGGGACGTAGGTACTGTTGACCTCTTCGAAGAAGTCAAGAACCTCATTGAAGCCGTCCGCGGCCAGCTCTTCGCGCAAGGTGTCTTGGATACGGCCATTGCGCGGGCGACAGATCAATGGTAAACTTTAGTTCAGAAGTAGGATTGCTCATGGCAGCCGTCTTGAAGATGCCCCGCTTGGGATACACAGCCTTGAGAGATGATGCATTCTAAGTATTGGCCCGAAGATGACCAAACAGACGTCGGATGGCATCAAAAGGGTCTTTGACATGAGGATCAATGGAGACGATGACTGAGTCCGAGCTAAGCGGATGAACGGAAGTGTCTAAGACAGCGCTTGCGCTGCCGGCAGTTGGAGTTGGGTTAGAAGATGAGACTCCATGAGAGCTCAGAGGGGCAGCAGCAGTAGCCCATGATGATGGTAGGCTTATGATATGAAGTAATAATGGTTTTATGGTCTATTCTCCATACGATGAGAGATGAGGGGATCCAAGTAGCGGGGATCATCGTCAGGCAGTGCGGGGAAGTGAGCGGGGCGAAACCTGGAACTTGAGGCTTGGGAACTAATTGGCGTTGGGGATCAGTTCTTCGTGGGTCTAACTTCCAGGGCATTTGGCCCCGGTGTAACTGTCTGTTACCGTGACCTTGATTAAAGGACAACTGAGGGCAAACTACAAGGCTGGAGGACACTGAGATCAGCGACTCCATAGGCAACGGGCACTGGTCGTGCAGTAGCAAATGCCCAAGACTGGTCAAAGAAGCAATTTCCAGAGAACGCAAAAAAGAGCTGTCGCCGCCGGTGGAGTTGGTCGGGTGACCCCTCAATAAGTCCCCTTCACACCAATATCAGTGCTAAATAGCACAGGAAGGTGCCTTGGCATAGGTTGATCGTTGGGCTGAAAAGGCCTGGAATCAACCTTGGCGATCGAACCCAAGCCACCAGCTTCGTTCCCAGGGCCTCGGGCTCGTCCACGTCGTGGTGAGCCAACTCAAAGCAGCATGAGCTTGGTAGAGATAGGGCTAGTCTTCAGCTTAGTGCGGGTCTGTTCAGCCCTGTGGATGGTATCATGTCACTTCTCGTGGAGGTGGCCAAAGTCAAGAATACGACTAAAAGATGTCTATTGCGGTGAGACAGACGGTCATAAGAAACAAGTTCTCAAATGTTACATCATAAAAAAAAGTACGGGGTATGGTTCCGATTCTACGGATACTATCGATCTTAAACTCTGCTGGTAGATCTCCATTTTAGAAAGGAGATTGATCGATTACCCCTGTGAAACCGATGGTCCGAGGGGATCGAGCCCCTGCGGCTGAATTATAGTTTCACAATTGGCGCCCTACTTCAGGCACAAGGCAAAGCCACAAAACCGCGTATTCCGATCTGTTCTGTCTCCTCCACAAAATCATTCGGGTGCTCGCGTACCCAGATGCTCGTGGCTGCAACTGGTGTTATTGAAGGGAGTTGTGGCGCCTTCGTCATTGTGATGTTGATGAGCAGGACTGGAGTATTCATTTGGTTGACATTCTCGTAATGAACACCGTTGATACCTTCCTGTCGTAGCTTTCAAGGTTGCTGAAAGGAATGAGGTCTGATTGCCATTGTAAAAGCCCCTCGCTTTGATTTTTAGCTTCAGTCTCAGCTTACAGGTCTCCTTCATGCCATCCTTGCCCAAGTTGGAACACTCAGATGTATTTGAACGCAGGAAAACACGTTGACGACGATGATTTGATAGTGTTTCCCTTTTTGAAAGAGGCCAACGGTTTATCGACGCCTTGTCGTCAACGTTAAATCATGCCCTCTCGCAATCAGCACCTATCAGCGCCCGCACCCCTACACCATAACCAAGTAGCTTGACCACTATTCGACGCCTTCTCTGCGTCCTACTGTCACCTCAACTACCAGCTTACCGTTTCAGGTAGAACCAAGCGAATATTAGCTTGAGTGGCTGCATCTAAGGACAAACCCTCAGTTTTTACTTCCTTTTATCGGGACCGATGGCTTGATGAACTAAATGCTGGGGACAGTAGTATATAAGAGGGGTCGAGATCGTTGGATTTCTTCATCGAGTACAACCCAGAAAAAGGACAATCATTTAACCTTCATCATGAAATTCAGCTTGACATTTGCAGGCCTTGTTGGTCTTGCCTCTGCTTCACCCTTCACGGAGCATGACACCTCTGGTGGCCTTGTGCGTCAGTATACCGCCTGAAATCCAGAAACCTTTGCTGAAATTACTAGGCCGGAGTGGGAAATGTGACTGGAAGAATCAAAAATGCTGCGCTATTCCTGATAAATACAAGTACACCTCCCCCTCCACTCCAAAGAACTACTACGGCTATGGCCATACCATCTACGTCAAGCATGGAAAGAAGATCCAAGACGCCATCAAGAAAGCCTCTCCCGGTGATCGCATCGTTGTTGAGGCTGGTACCTACGAAGAACAGCTCGTTATTGACAAAGACGGCATCCAGCTCGAAGGTCGCGGCGCAATCCTTACCAAGCCTGCAACCTACAAGAAGAATGCATGCACTGGTCTGACCCAAGACCCTCAAAAGAATGAGCTCCAGGCTGGCATTTGCATCACAGGATACAAGGTCAAGACAACTGAATACAAGACTGAGCATAAGCGTGTCATCTCTGTGAAGAGACCTGTCAAAGGCGTCTCGGTCACTGGCTTTAGTGTTGAAGGTTTCTCTGGCATCAACATTGCCATCATCGGTGCCAAGAATACTCGCATCACCAAGAACAAGCTCACTAATGGTGGAGCGTATGGCGCCCTCACTCTTGGTTCAGTGGACACCGTCTTCCGCGAGAACACTGTCACTACAACTGCTGGAGGTTTCATCGGTATCTGCCAGGACAACTTTTCTGATGTGCACACCGTGAAGAACGACGTCTCGGCGCACCTCATTGGTCTCTGTATTCAGACAAACAGTGCGGTTATTGAGTACAACAAGCTCCACGACAATTGTATCGGTATCTTTGTCGACCCTGGCGTGAAGCATGCCAAGATTGCGCACAACTACATTGGTCCAACCCCTCCCCCTTGTGGCAAGACTTCTGCTGGTATCATTCTCGCTAGCGGTATAGGAACTCTTGTTCGCGACAACACTATCGAGGGACAGCGTGGTACCGACTCTTCAGGATTCGGAATTCTTATTTACGACGACCCATGTGTTGCTACTCCCGAACAGCCGCTTTCTCTTGCTTGCATCACTCTCGGGAAACCTGTCAAGGCCAGTAACAACATTGTTATTCGAAATACCCTCAAGAATAATGACAACGATATCAAGAACTTGAGTAAGGGGCCTGGGAATATCATCAAGTGCAACACTTGTGAGAACCCAGCCAACATCCAGGCTGGACAGTGCAAGAAGCCTTAAGGATTCCGAGGTATCTGGTTATTGGTAGTATGGATAGTGTATTTCGAGGAATGAATAATGGAAGTCTAAGAGCAAAGCGTGAAGGAAAGGTAATGCGTCTTGATTTGGGCGGTTGTTGGAGCTGATGGAGTCAAGTTCAGAACTTCCGTTGATCTGTATTCTGTAATCTATATTATTGAATATCACTCAAGCTTAGGCTATTACATATATCTGTTGTTCACTGCGATATGTCTGCCCCTCTCGAACCAAGAACAGAATAATTTCTTCCAAGGCTCCTTGCCTCCTTATAGATATGTTTGCTAGGATCGCTGGGTCTAGTTGCTTTTGAAATTCACAACAACGTCAAACAAAACAAATGACGCGCATCTTCAACAGCATTGTGATTCTAAGCGAGAAGGTGCACGCAATCTTTCATTCGCGTCTCAACCTGAGGTTTCATTTACCGTTCCATTGATCTTTGATTTCGTTTATCCGTTCACTCTTACTTCTGGCGGCTTGCATCCCAAGGAAGCTCATCGAACGCATCGAGACTTTTCTCTGGAGTTTTCCATACTATAATATGAGAATATCCTGGTAGATTTGTAGTGGCCTGATGGATTAGACTGAAAAGTCATCTCTGGAGTCCTCATCCTGATAGAGTTACAATAGTGAATTCACGCACCGAGCATTCGAGTTCCCTCCTCAGACAAGTTGTCTCTTGTCGCCTCGAATTTACGAGAGGATTCTGACGCGCGTCGACTATTGCATCATGATGTTTAAATCGAGAAAGTTGCAGTTGGTTTCCCTGTGATTCGTCTACTGTTCGGCATTTTTGTGGTGCCCTGATGGGGCTATTGTCGTATGCCGAGACTTCAGCCCTTGTCTTCAACACCAAGAAGGATTTTCGCATAAGCTTCCGAAATATTGCTTAACGTATCGCTATTGGGTTTGTTTACGACGTAGCAAATCGCCGATTTGCCAAATTCCTTCATGTCATTCAGTCGATCCTGACTTGGCGCGAATTGGCAACGTGGACTGACCAAATCTTGTTTTTGGAACAACTTCGTAGTTGGGCTAATGAGATCTGACAGGTGGTCAGCCACAGCATTAGCCACTGTCCCCTAGTAGTGACTTGTTTGAGCTTCAAGGTTATTTACAGCTCTAAAGTTTATCTGAATTATGGATAATTTAGACGCCTTAGGGCTGCTGGTTTAGTGCACTGCATAAACTCTCTAGACTAATTACAAGGTTATCTGCTCTTCTGTCTGACATCAGTCTACCTCCTCATCAATGAGACTCTGTTATCTTTGTCCAGAAAGAGCATCACGGACTTGCGCTCCGGTACACCATGAGCTAACCACTGAATCATCAACGCAAATTAGCAGGTTTCAGACGTCTTGGCCAAGGACCGATCGATGCTCATTCCCGTGTTATTAGCCAAATCAACCCAGATCGTCAAAATCAAGCCACACTTGTCCAGAGCCAAGACACATCCCTTGTACGCTTGCCAAGGCTGTGATTGGTTATCCGGCACGAAACTGCCGCTTGAAGAGCCCGCTCGGCATCAGACTGCCGTCCAAGGCTCACTTTTCCTGGAAAAAAAGCGAATTTGAGCAATGACGTCGATTGTGGCTTTACGTAGCATATTTCTGGGGTTCTGTTGTAACAGGCCTGTCGTTTTGTTATTGGTGCTGGGTGAAACGGTTGAATGACGTTAGTGACGTCAATAGCATGAATCGCGATGTCGCGTGTCAGTCTCACTGATTTATAGAGGATAGAGCAGCCTCAATTGTGTGGGAATAGAAGCAGGACAAGAACCAGCAAAGTTCTTTCAGTACCTATTAATTTTGGGTGCAGCGCCACTCAATCCGTGGTTGGCCTTTACCCCAACACCATTATCCAGTCCAGCATCGCTAAAGCACCACCACCAACATGCCTTTCTTCCGCAGAGAAAAGTCCCCTCATCGGGCTTCGCCTGGCACAAAGACCCGTCACCACCAAAAGGCCGTCCACGACCCTCTTCCCATGTCGCGACGGCCTTCTTTCGGACAGTGGCTCAAGGCTACATGGCTTGACATTGTCACCATGGCCGTTATGGGCGCTATCGGTCTCGGTGTAAGCTCCCATAGCTTCCAAACTCAATTGCCAGTGCGACTGACAATCCTCTTCCTCTAGGTTTACTTTGCAGACCCCGCGCCCGCTCGATCGTTCCCCGTTACCTTCTCCGACGGCGAGATTGTTTGGCCCGAGTACGGATACCCCATGCGAGGGGAGATCGTTCCCATCTGGGCCGCCGCCTTGTTGGCTGCTCTTGTTCCCATCTTTGTCTTCCTCGTGATGCAGATTCGCATCCGCTCATTCTGGGATGTCAACAACGCTATTATCGGTCTTCTCTACTCCCTCATCACTGCTGCTGTCTTCCAGGTCTTCGTCAAGTGGCTCATCGGTGGTTTCCGACCTCACTTCCTTGTGGCCTGCAAGCCTGACCTGGAGCGCGCTCGCACCATGGGAGGATACAACAACAAGGGTTATCTTCAGCTCTACTACACTCCCGACATTTGCACTGGCGACAAGAGCGAGATCAACGACGCTCTTGAGTCTATGCCCAGCGGTCACACCACTGCTGCTTTCGCTGGCTTCGTCTACCTGTACCTGTACCTCAACGCCAAGCTCAAGGTCTTTTCCAACTACCATCCCGCCATGTGGAAGCTCATCGCCACATACGCACCCATTCTCGGAGCTGTTCTCATTGGTGGAGCTCTCACCATCGACAAGTACCACCATTTCCACGACGTTCTCGCTGGTGCCATCATTGGTACCGTCTTTGCTTTCTCCGCTTACCGAATGACCTACGCTGCTGTCTGGGACTGGCGATTTAACCACATTCCCCTCAACCGCGGTGCTCCTTTCAACTACTCCATGGGCGGAGCTGAGCTTGTCGATGCTGTCTTTACCCGCAAGGTTGGCTGGGGAGCGCATGGTGGCAGCTCTTACGGCCACGGATTGAAGAGTGATGGATCTGAGCATATGCATGGTGCTGGATATAACAATAGTTCTATTCCCCGACGCCCTGTTGGCACTGGTGCTCGAGGTGAGGAGATGGTTTAATGGGGTAACAGGAGGATGCATTGCTGGGGAGCTTGCGGATGAGGATTGGAGGAGTAATGAACTCCTGTATTTTTAATTGTTTGATTACGACTGTATGAACCTAATACCTTTACGGCCGAATAAAACCATCAAAACACAAGCATATGAATCCTTCAAGTGTAATTGGTAATCTCGTCTCCAAAATGCTAGGTCGCACTTGAGTAAAGCTTCTTGGGCATCTACCTATTACCTATCTTGAGGAACCATGATTTGAAATGTAACCCATTCATAGTCAGGCTACATCATGAGACCAGTACGTACCAAATCTGTGTTTATTGATTGCCTGTATTATTTCCATGATCTAGGAGCCTCTTGAGCTGTCCGGAGTTCACTTCCAGAAAGAACGACGCTCGAGATCAATCATTATAGGAAGTGCATCTTTCAAAAAATTCAACATTTGATTCAATCTTCATAATCCAGAGGTCTAACCCCGGCTACTAAGGTTCTTGCCACTAACGTACTCCGTACTCTGACCTTAATATTTATTGGTTCAACGCTCGCTATGCTTAGCAAGAGCCTCTTTCTCTTCCTCCTCCATCTGCTGCTTCCATTCGCTCTTGTCGGTATGGTGCTCTAGCTTCTTTCCAGGCAAGCTATCTGTCTTGCTCTTCTTTTTTTCAATCAGCTCTGCTTCTTCGCGTGCAAGCTCGGCATCGACTTGGGCACCGCGTGAGGGTTTGTTGCCATGAAAAGTGGCCTATGGAAAGCAGCTGTCAATCATCTGTCCATAGCATGGCGCTGCTGTAATGGTAACTTACTGCAAAACCTGGCTCGTGCTTGATTCGGTCTTCAATACTTCTCTTGATCTGTACCGAGTGAGCCAAAGATGCTATGATTGGAAATGGTTGCTTACCTCGCTCTCTCGAAGCTCATTGATGATAGCTTGTTTGTTAACTATGAACAGTCAGCTGAGTTAATTCTCAAAGCTATTTCAAGAACTTACAGTAGCCTTCTACGTTAACGCCAGGGTGCGTGCGACGCTCCTCGTGAGCTTCCTTTTTGCTGTAGTTGCGTTGATCCCCATCCTCGTAGATGTTAGGATATCCGACACTTGATGACATGTTGATCGTGTAGTTTTCGATTCAATTGATTATGAAAACGTTTGATACTCTGAGGGGGCTGAGCTTACATTAGGTATTTGTAGCGCTGACTAGCTAGCTCATAATGGCCCATCATCTCGGCGTCATGCAACCAAACTAGCAAATCCAGTCGACCATTTCAATGTTTAGAAACGACGTCACTAACGGGCAATATGATGCGCATGTGCAGTCGCTTAAAGGTAATGTTATTCATAGCCTCGAAGCTTCTGCTTGATCGAGTGCAGCTGATAGGTTGCACCGGTGATGCTTGACGTAATTTTGTCATAGGGGGAAGAGAAACGCTCGTCGTGGAAAGTAACGGTCCAGTCTGTGAGGATGACCCTAGCAAAGACTAAGATATCCATATTTGGAAACGGAAATCACAAATGAACAAAAAAACCATCTAGACGGTACGAAACGGTGCAAAAATTACATCTTTTTAAACCGGTGAAGTTTGTTCTTTTGCTGAGGCTGCTTCTACCAGCTTCGGTCGGGTAGCTAAGTTGAGCTTCGATGTCGAGATAAGATAAGAGATATGGATAAGATAAGACACCATCACCGGTGTCGGAAACTGTCTCCTCACGTGATTGGCGAATCTTCGCTCGTCGCGCCGCAACTTCGACAAATCACGCGTAAAGTGGCAGCTAATTCGGCACTCCTCACTTGCAATTGCCCTTTTCTTGATATCACAGGTCGATGAAAGGCTATTGTAGTGATCATGTCGTCTGATAACGCTTTTCAAAATGCCTTGCCCAAAGAGCTTATGGAGCTCCAATTGGGCCAAATTGACCTCCTCATGGCTATGTATGCCTCTGATGATGCGATATCTATGGACTCTGGAGCTTCAAGCTTGATTGACATACTAAGGAACTGGTGTGAGGGCGATGAAGAATCCGCGCCGAAGTTCTTGGAGAAGGCCACAAGTCTCCAACTGAGGCTTGATATCGAAGACGGGAATTCTTCCGCAAAGGACTTGCAACTCACTTTGATAGTCCCTCTAACGAGTCAAAAAGGAGAAGAGCTGCCAGAACCTCCACCGATTAAGACGAGGATACAACAGCCTGATTGGATGAGCAAAGGAGACGTTGCCAAATTGAACACGGAAATACCTGAAGAAGATATCCTTTCGGTCATTGAGCACATCAAAGAGGCTGCATCTGAGTATCTGTCAAGCTTAAAACAAGCAGAAGTTTCCAATACAACAAACAAAGACACGTCAATCGTTCGTGTCTGGTTCTACTTTCCCTCAATCAGTACACGGGCCAAGCGAGATGACCTCGTAAACTACGCTCCAACCTACGGACTCACCGGCTTTCTCCTCGCTGGCAAACCAGGCGTTCTGTGTCTAGAAGGAGGATCTGTTGCCGTCGATGACTTTATGAAGTTCATCAAGACAGAAAGCTGGGGAGACATTCCAGCGCACCACAAGAAGGTACGTCGATTGCGCGAAGAACTTGGTATAGGCTGACCATGAGAATAGGTCAGCGAGAGATATCGAGAAGAAGGGGTAGATCTGAAGCGAGCTTTTCCAGATATGCAGGAAATTACAGACATGATTGAGAAGAGAGGCGCAAGGGGAAATCGTGGTGATATGAAGGCCTTGGAGGCGTGGCTTGTTGAATGCGGGCTCGGTGAAGCTTTCGGCAAGATTTTGATGTGAATGGCATGCTCGGAAGAGCAGCAAAAGATAAGAAGCAATACTCGGTGATCAACTGAATCAGGGTAGATTGCTGGAGAGGGTTCTGCTTCTTAGAGACTCAATTTGGTGGCTCGTAATCTGTGACTTTTGTTCGACTGTGAACGGTTATATATAACCTAATATCCTTCCCCAGTGAAAAAGAGTAGACTAGTAGGTGATTAACTGATCGCAATTGGTTGGTAAACTGTAGGAAATAAAGAAACGTATAGAAGGCCCTTTATTTCCTTTCTTCTTTTCGCTCTCGTTTGTTGCAACAACTATATAATAAATATCCATTTCTCTTCAAGAGAGATAGTTTAATATCAACCTCGAACGAATGTAATTATGCTTTACATCAAGATGTTGACTGAAAATGCTTATGGTATTCTGGTAGACTCTAATAATGCAAGTGATGGTCAGATTGCAGGATCCATGCGCTGCTTGAAGGAAGACTGCAATAACTGGGCTGAAGCAAACTGCCGCTTCTGCGCCGCTCGTGAGTTCTGACCTCCAATTTGAACGTGGCATTACTGAAGTTTGCTATCTCAGAAGATAGACAAAGGATAAGGATCGATGGATCAAGTGGGTACTATAGGCACCATATAGCAATGTAGTGAGATGTTCAAGCTCTGCTGTCTCCTTTGGACTCTCAACAGGATAGTAGTTCTTCTTCTTCACAATGAGCTAAGTTTTTGTATTCATCGGGAGATAGTAATAGATCTATTTCAATAGCAAACATATGCAAAAAGCGCCGGCTGTGACATAAGAAAATGCGTAGGAAAGCATGAAGGTCCCGATGGAGCTGCTTTACCCGTGTTCAAACACTCTCAGCATAGCCAGCCTCTTTAGCCGGCTGCTGCTGCTTCTTGGTAAACAGCTTTTGCCCAACCTTATCCGTCATCTCGTCGGCTTTGTCGCCCAAGAAAGTCTTTAGGCAACCGTAAACACCGGAAGTAAGCCACAAAATAGAGTTGACCATATCAATCCAAACAGCGGTCTTCATTGGGCCTGTGCTAGCGCCCTTGTACTTGTCGTCGCTGTCTCGGTGGAGGAAGATCCCGGCAAAGATGCCAAAGACAACGAGCCAAGTGATGAAAAGGATAAGATCCCACGCGAAAGCACGGTAGGTCTTGAAGAGCTTGAGCTTGCTGCCGATAAAGGGAAGAGCGCCGAGGGGTGTAACGGCGACAAAGAGGATGGCGGTGGTAGCTGAGAGGCCGGCGATGACGAGCGCGAAGTACCATTCAGGTGAGAAGCCGTAATCGGTGTCTTGAGCCTTGTCGACACGATGACCGTAGAACCCGCATGCGATGATAGCGAAAAGAAATTGGAGACCGCGACAGACCATACGAGGTACTACCTCAAAGGTCTTGAGCCATGTCTTGCCCATGGTCTTGCCGGTCTCGGCGCCCTCGTTGAAGGCATGACGACCAGCCTGGCGACCGAGTTCTTTCTTGTCCGCCGCGCGGAACTCAGAGGCTGCGCCAGCGAAGGATCTTGCGTTATTGCCGAGCTCGATGGCGGTCTGACCGGCCTTGATAGCATTGTTGAGCTTTCCCATGTTGAAGCTGTATTATTGGTATTAGGAAATGTCGTTGAAGATGCAGTGCGTATGTCGCGTGCTGATGAGAGTAAATGTGACCAAAGAACAGAACTGAACTGCACAGCAGTATAGAAAAAGAGAGAAATAAACAAATGATGAGCGATAGTGATTTGGATAAGAGAGTAACAGAAGTAGACCATCACGTCTTTATACAGCATCAATGATCAACGTCGTCAATAGACGCTGATGCGCATTCTCATGTTGGACAATCAACAGCCAATCGACAATGAAACAAGGCCCCTAACAACGAGACCCTGGCGCTATTCATTGAGCCCCAATCGTTTGTTGCTTGCCGCCAAGGCACAGGCGCTTAGCGAAACTGGGCCTTTGTTTGGCGCTGCATGAAAACCAATGGAGGCGCTTGCACTGGAGAATAAAGGAACGAGAATAGAACAATTGGAAGAAAGAAGGTAAAACAAAGCGGAAGGTTACGCGTTAAAGAAGACCAAAAATAAATTGAGTAGATCAATGGGGAATCATTGTTCGTGAAAGAGCCCATTTGGTAAGTCTATTGTTCGCTTTCGACAATGGATACGCCCCGCGCTTGGCTCTACCAAGACCTGAAACCGATTTCTTCCAGCGCATGCATTTGGACCATAACAAAGGGCTCGTTTCGCGAAACGAAGCTACCAAAAGAAGAGATTCTTGCAATGATTGCTGCAGACCAAAGTACCACCATGTGTGATAACCTGCTTTCGCTTGACTACTGTCGGAAGTTAGCGATTGGCGATCGTTTCAGACTCACCAAGCTCCCGCAATGAGACTCAGCCAAAGCGAAGACCTCAAGGCAGTGCAACAACATCACAAGATCATTGAGAGTCCGTAAGCCATTTACGGTATCGAAAGGATTTTAATTCCTTCTGTCACTATCTATTTGCCCCACTAACGGATTCAGCCGCCTCTGATAAAGGCAATGAGGACGTTTGTCTCATCCAAGCCTCGGTTCTGTCGATCACCTAAGACTTTAGGGCTGACAGGATGAAGTTCAAGACGCTGGATCGTGGTGCTTTTACTCTTTCAGGTAAAGCTCCTCTAGCCTTACTAATCAGAAGACTTCATATCTCCGCCGAAAACGCGGGGCTGCTGCGATTGGAATTATAACAGATGACAAACGTCGAACAACAGCTATATAAACCACGTACAAAAAGACACGATTGCTCTCCAAAACGACACCCGACAAACCGTTCATCTTTCGCATATCACCAAGATCTTGTCATATCGCTGCTCCGACAATGGGAAACACAACCGTTGTAATTATCCCTGGCTCCTTTGCACCAGCCAAACACTATCGCGTTTTCACAGAGAGTCTAGAGCGACATGGTGTTGACTCACGCGTAATCGATACTCCCTCGGTGGGAAAGCGGGGTAACCTTCCTCCAGCGACAATGAGCGATGATGTAGAGGAGATCGCCAACGTTGTTTCCAAGCTTCTTGATGAGGGCAAGGAGGTCGTCCTCATGACCCATTCCTACGGAGGTATCCCTGGGACTCAGTGCCTCAGCAAGCTCTCACGAAAGGCCCGTGACCTTGAAGGCAAACAGGGAGGAATAGACAAAATTATCTATCTCGCCTCAGTCGTGTTGCAGCCTGGTGTTTGCAACTTGGACGCATTTGGAGCAAACATGCCGGACTTTGTGACTTTGGAGGTGTGTCTGCATTGGGCAACCCATTGAAGTTTTGCTGATCTAGAGACAGGACGATTACATGACTCTTGATCCCGAGGGCCACGCCAAATACACCTTCTCGGACCTACCTTTCGAGCAAGCTCTTGAGCTGGCGAAACAGATGCCAGAGCACTCCACCGCAAGCTTCCGAGAGCCATTGACATATCCTGGATACAATGATGTTGACGTCCATTACATACTTTGCGAGCAGGATCAGATCATCCCGCCCCAGTTCCAGCGTGCAATGATAGAAGGTGCCAAGGCATTAAGTGGAAGGGAAGTTACAGTGCATAACCTCGATAGTGGACACGTTCCTGTAATCAGTCAACCTGACAATGTGTCGAAGATTGTCAAGGAGATAATTGGGGCTTGATTTCTATGTCTTTTTGTCTTTGGAGGAAAGACAAGGGCTGAGCCATATAGATGCAATGTGGATACACTCCGTTGTCCCAGCCAACTCAATGCTTAGAAGATCTTCGAAAGAATCTTGTCTTTGAGGTTCTGAGGTGCAGCCTCGCGCTCGTGACGGTAATGTTCTGTAAGTACATCAAAGAAGTAATGGTACGAAACGAGGTCAACTTCGGAAGCACGGTGAAATCGAGTCTTCTTAAACAATTTCCAAGATAGACCGATACTTCCAGCAAGAGCAATCTGCAGAGGCTGTTAGATCCATACACAACAGGCCACACGGTATGCTTACAATGCCATAGTTGAAGATGAACGTTGCTGTGCTCCAGTGGCCTTTGAGAAAGACAGCATAACCTTGGACCCTGGGAACATTGACTTCAGCGGCTGCTCATGGTATAGGGGATGGAATATTCACCATAAGAAGACAAATGCACAGCAGAATGCCCAGTAGCCTGCATATGGCTGATAGCGAGACCTGACGGGCAGAAATATCTTTCTATCAATGTCTTGTGCTTTCATAGCGGCGTTGAATCGGATCCAAGTAATTGCCATGACAGTCCAGTTCCTGATGCACGTTAGATACAAAACAATCTGTCCAAGTCACCTCGTGGTTACATACAGCATCGTGGCAGCAGTGCAGAAGCTAAGTTCTAGCGTTAGCATATCTTCATCCTTGTTAGTTCTGTGTACTCACTTGAGAATCCAGTTCAGTACCTTGGCACTGGTCGAACCAAGAGCCAAAAAGGCCAGGCAGCCTAGTGTCATTACCACGATCACTGCAACATATGGCACTCCGCTAGCGAAATGGTTAGAGAAATATCTTCGGGCACACGATATTCATACTTTTTATTTAATCTTTGTAGGAACTTCGGCGCTTGGCCTTCAAGGGCCAGGGCGTGGAGACTTCGTGAAGCATTGAAGGTATAAGCGTTGCCTCCTGAAACGATAGTAGTAATGAGAACAGCGGTGACAATGGAGGGAAGGACTGGAATCTGAAGACGTTCCATTGAGATGACGCTTGCAAAGGTTAGCTAGTATTCAACGCATTCCCTTCGGGTCTTACTATGGAGAGGCACCGCTGTATGTGTCTGCGCCACCTGTAAGTCTGATAGGGGAATTAGCATGAGTTAAGACAAGGTTTCGGCAAGCTTACGTCTTATCGTTGTAAGGAACTAGAATCTAAATAGTTCGTCAGCAGATTACTCATGAATGAGAACCCGAATACTCACCCCGACGCAGAGGCAACCACCGATAAAGAATATCATCAAGCGGTGAATGATAGTCTTGAAAGCGCGCGGAACAGTGCGACGAGGATCTCGTGCTTCACCAGCAATCACTAAAGTATCCACGCGTCAGTGACGTTATGTTAGCCTTCAGGAGTGTACTGACTTGAGATATACTCTGGACCTCCCATGACAAAACCAGCGACGTTGACAGCGTTGATGAACGACTGGAGTCGCGAACCCGTATCATCGCCAGCCCATACTCCAGGGTCTTTCCAGTATCGGAATCCGAACCGGCTTGAAATCTTGTTAGTAGCAGCTCTGAGAACGAGATGCTTGACCTACTCGTGCAGTGGATTACCTCCTAGCATGACAACAAAGGTATACAAGATCAGGCCGGCGGCAAGGATAACCTTGAACAAGGCTAGCCAGACTATATCGTATTGTCAGAAAGGGAACAGCAAGCTTTGATGAGGGACTTACACTCTGCTTCGCCGAAGAGGTCTGCTCGCCAAACGTTGATTGCCAAGTAGAATACCAAAGATACTGCAAGGTGTTTAGTACTTGAGAATTCACATTGAAGACGAAGGGCTTACCAGTGATGAGGATAGCAGGCGATTGATCATAGCCCCAATATTCCACAAGAGTATTGATGATTGTCGCTTCGAAGATCACATACGAAGTTTGGGCGAACTGTTCAGGGTCAGAAAGGGCAGAGGTGTAGTGAGAGTGCTGTTTGGCTTACGAAGTGATTCCATCCAACAGCTACTCCCAGAGCTGGATCAACCATGCGACCGGCCAAACGAATGAATGATCCATCCAAGGGGAAGAGCGTAACAATTTCCATCTCTGGACAGTATGATTAGACCAACGCGATGGCACGCCTTGGGGCGGAAAGGCTTACGGCATTGCGCAACGGAAAAGACGACAGTGACCCAGAAGATAAAAGCGAGTAGAAGACAAAGAGGTCCCGATAGGACTCCTGAACCAATGGCAACGAAGAGAGCACTGTCTTCCCTCAGTATGATAATGATTACCCAAGAAAGTTGAGAGGACTTACGCGCCGATAGAACCAGCGAAGGCTGTCAGTTGTATATGTCGAGGGTTCAAGCGGCGATGGTTGACGGAGTCTAAAATGGCAGCAGCTAGGGCATCACCTTCGAGCTCAGGAATGCCACCCTTGGTCTAATTAGAGGCTTGTTAGGGAATGCTGAATAGATATAACAAGAAGGCTGGGAAAACTGACTGTACTGACTCTTCCAATGTCGATCGAAGCAACTCGGTCAACATTCCCGTCCTTTTTGGACGTCTCATGCGTGAGAGACGAGGGATCCATACTGGTGAGGCGACAGATACTAAAGGCAAGGGAGTTCGAAGATGGTACGGAATAAGAGAGACAGCAGAACTAGCAAGATAGATGAGAAAAGGAAATGATAACCTTAATATTATATAATTCCAGCGGGCAAGAGTTCTTTGATGGCACCGCTATACTGGTTTCGATTCTGTATCCCAGGTCCAGATTACAATTATGTAGGTTGGCGCTCAATGAGCAGCATTCTACGCTAACTCACTAAGCCATGATCTTATCCCTAGCACTAAGCCCCCAGGACATTAATTGTCAATCATTTGGCTCGGAAGCAAGTACGCGAAGCGAGGCCGGAAAGACGAAGCTCTACTGATAACTCGCTTACAGTAGCTCTATTGTCAAGCTTGTTTTGTAAATGCACCTTCGACCAGACCAAATTCCCCGCACGCTAACCCCCGCAATCAACAATCAATAACAAACATGGGCGTACAGAAGGAAGGTCCAGGCGAGACTTTGTTATCTACCGTCGTCAACGCTGCATCAAGATCCTCACGGGGCAATGGATCGGCAAAAGGAAGAAGCTTATCAGGCACTAGTCTTCCTTCGCCTCTCACCTATAGACGATTCGGGAAACAATCGCGACCATGATAAACTGGCATATGACCTCTCTCCACATGAAAACGTGTTTATCATCGGTTAATCATCCCGAGTCCCAAGATAGGATTGAGGGGTACCATGTGTGATAAGATCGGGCTTTGGACCCATTCTCCGGATCTAGCTAATAAGGAACGATAAACATGCTTTCGCTTGGACCTTCTCCTGAAGAACCGACACTATCCGCGCTGATATGAGAGGCGGATTTGGGGCCGGTCGTGCTTCATTGCGGATGTCGCTTCCGATAATACCGCTGCCACTGGGCTCAACAGATGCCATTCCTTCCGGAGTCGGGCATTGGCACGAGACTTATAAACCACCAAACTGGCACAAACTTTGGATAGAGATCAAGAGGAGAAGTTCTCTATCTAACTCATTACTGTAGTGTTCTTGTATCATTAAAGAAATGGCCCCCTCACTAGTCACAATCGATGCCTCTGAGCCCCTCGAAAAGATCTTCGAGGTCATCGACAGAGATGGAGGCGTCATTGTCTCCAACTTCCTCTCACCTGAGCTTTTGAAAGAGTCTATGGCCGCCAGTAAGTAATTTCTACTCAATACTCGACAAAGACTGACACAAGTCATCAGTCGAGCCTCACTTCTCTGGTCGCAAGTTGTACACATCAACTTCAACCCACGAGGAGCTTGGCGAAGACTTCTTCCCTGAGGGATCCCAGCGAGTTTACGTAAGCTCTCCTTGTAAGAAAAAGACTACTGCATCAGTCTGACGTCTCCAGGGACTTTTGGGTAAGATGCCAGAGCAAATTGTCAAGATCATGCGCCTACCAGTCTGGCAGGGCATCATGGCGCACTACCTGAAGTAGGTAAAGCAGGATTCAATCTTAGTAACCCGCTTTGCTGACTCGTTTGTCAGCGACGAGTTCTCCTCGTATACAGGAGACAAGCTTGTTCCTCAGAAAAGTGGCTACGTTTTGGCTTCAACCGCTGCCCTGAGGTTGGTACCAGGCGCCAAACCTCAACCTCTTCACAGGGTATATGCCCTAAATCGAGCATCTATAACCTGTTATCTGATGATGATTTGTCGTAGGACCAAATCGCATACCAGACTCGACCTGATCCAACTAACCCCCTCTTCACCCCAATTTTCGGATGCTTGATCGCTGGATCTAAGTGCACATACAAGAATGGGGTAGGTATTCCAGCTCTTGCACCCGAGTTAATCAAGAGCTGACGATCGCTCCGTTCAGGCTACGGCTGTTATTCCTGGTAGTCACCTCTGGGGTGCTGATCGCATCCCCAAGTTGGAAGAATGTACATATGCAGAGATGGAGCCCGGTTCCGCGTTGTTCACTCTGGGCTGTGAGTCGACTCTCTTCTATTACCTGACCAGTATTCAGGAATGCCCGACTGACGTGTCATGCAGCCACCTATCACGCCGCGGGAGAGAACAAATGTGATAAATCTGACCCTGATGCACTCCGTACTCTCTTTGCATGCTTTGCGTAAGTACGGCAACCAGTAGGATCATGAAGCTGCTAACAGAATCTCAGCCAGCGAGACTACTACCGCCTGGATCAAGATGAAGTACTCAGTACTCCCACGGAGATTGCCCGAACCCTACCAGATGATATTCTCAGATTGGCAGGATATTGTAAGCAAAACAGAGGAAGAGTAACGATAGGACAAAAACTAATCAGAACTTCGCACAGACAAAGCTGTCAGTGGTGTTGGATATGTTGAGGATCACCAAAACCCGGTGGAGTTTATGCAGAAGGATGAGAATGGGATTGGCAAGTTCGGACCAGCTAGCAACAAGTTGACGCTATAGACTATCGGAAGGTCTAGATAGTTTATGTCCTTCTGTTCGTTAGAACATATAAATAATCTTGGTAGGTCTGAAAAAGTGTGGCATCGACGTGGTGCGATTGCAGGGGGCGATGCACTAATTTAACGCTAAGTTCTATCCTGCTAGAAATCGGCAGCGCTCGTTTCAATACAATTGCAATATGGATCCTAGACGACCGAATCCTTATTTAGTACTGCTATAGTTGTCTGAAGTGCTGTTTCAGCCTCACATGGCGTTACAGGGCATCGGAACAAGTTAGTCCTATCTGATCGAGAGCTTCAGCCCTAAGCAACCTTGGGTGAGGTGGGGTAAGATGTGAGATGTCAGCATGGCCAGATTTGCCGCATCAAATTGTTTTCCTCCTTCCCTCGTGGCATAAGTGAAGATATTGCGATGTGTTCCGATATTGCATATAAACAACTAGATGATGCTGATCATTCGATCAGATTGCTCAGACTGGAGCCTTCTTCAGTGGAGCCAACGTCTCAACCCGATCAATCAGATATCCTCGTTTGCAACATTGAAGAACACCTTCGCGGCCAATACCCTCCATATACGGCGTTGTCATATGTCTGGGAATCTGCAGATAGCCCCAGAAGGCGTGTTATCATTGATGGAACAACTATCGACATTAGTTCAACAGTTGAGAACGCCCTTCGGCGACTTCGGTTCCGCAAGAAAGTTCGATGGCTCTGGGTTGACCAACTGTGTATCAACCAAACCGACGAGGCTGAAAAGAGTCACCAGGTTCACCAAATGCATCACATATATAGCGAGGCTGACCAGGTCATCGCGTGGCTGGGCAACGGGACTGAGGGTAGCGATCTCATATGTCGCTTGATGCGCGACACCGGCCGTGCTCTACGCTCTAATGACCTCGAGGGTCTGTGTAAGCTTTACTCGGGCAACGAGGAGGAGGGGTCTGTCGATCTTGATGCTGCAAAACTGGCCTTTCATGAATTCTGTCAACGACGTTATTGGCAACGCCTCTGGGTGATGCAAGAGTTCGCCGTCGGTCGACGCATTGCCATTGCATGTGGTGAATGGATCGTGAAATTTGATCTGATGGATCAAAGCTTGGACGCTGCCAAGATTGTTAAAAGACGTGCGCGAAAGAAGCCCGTTGAAGGACTTGAGACGCTCAAGCAGAACCTGGATTTTGTTTATTCTACTCCGCTCAGCAGTTATGTGTTCAACCTTTTCACCAGAAGATGGCACTATTCATACTCTCCCGACCGTCTGAATCTATACAGCCAACCTCTCTTACAGGTGGTCACTATTTCGCTTACTCTGGAAATTGACTACAACGTTGTTTACGCAACAGACCCACGAGATCGCATCTTTGGCCTCCTGAACCTGGCAGGCGACAAGGACCATTTTGATAAATTTCCAGACTACTCTATGACTGTTGAAGAAGTTTACAGAGAGGCAGCCTTTAAGATTCTACAACAGGGTACCATTGACTTACTCATGTACTGTCAAAGGCCTAGAAAACTTCCTTCTCTTCCAAGTTGGGTACCTGATTGGAGCATGGATGTCTTGCATCCGAACGCTCAGCCAACTTGGAAGACCCCTTTCAGGGCATCAGGGGTTCATAAATCTATACCAACATTCCCCCAATTCGATACGGCGATATTTCAGGGTATTTATGTTGACCAAGTCCAAGATGTTGGAGCAACTTGGGACCCAAACTGGCTGAAGCCTGTCAACAAAGCTGAAGTGAAACAGTGGCTGAAAAGCATCAGAAGCTTTTGTGACAGGTCGGCAAGAATTCGGGTAGGGGAAGAGCATCTAGATGCTGGGCGCATTGGGATACTTGATGGAACTACCTGGTTTTCTACGGTGCCGCATCCAGGCTGGAGAGATCTCTGTGCCGAGGCTACTGAAAGTATACAAGCTTCTAGCACGGGCGAAGGAGGAGAGGCTGAAAAGGCTTCGACTACAGACGACTCCTGGTACACTGGTGCCCTTATGCGACTACATACAAGACGCGCTTTTCTCACGTCGACTGGCTTTGTTGGGGTCGGGCCACTTGATATGCAGGCCGGAGACGAAGTTTGTGTTCTATTAGGAGGTAAAATACCCTACCTGTTGCGACCACAGGATGATGAGACTTATTCACTTATTGGAGAGGCGTATGTACACGGAATAATGCACGGCGAGCTATTCAAAGGTGGTGTGAGAAATTTGAGAAATTTTGTTGTGAGGTAGAAAGAAATACTTCTATTCCTTGGTAGGTTTTCAAGTAACTCGTTTTAAGTTGGATGCTGAAATAGAAGTCCAAGTTCTACTGTGAGAATAGCATCCGGTTGATTAAGAATGCCATCTCAGTTCGGGTTAGGGCCAGCACGGGATAGCGCTTGTTGGAGGTATAATCGCCTGGACCCTGCTGACCTATTTTAATAGGAGGAAGGTGTACCTTTGGGGCATCAGAGGCAGCACCATTCTCCAGTTAGCTATAGGATGGCTCGGTTTTCCGGAAGTCTCGCGGAGGCGTAGCTTGGGCTATAGGCTCCTTGATGCTTTACATGCTGGCTTACGCCATCACTATCGGCCCTACCTGCTATGTTGTGGTTACAGAGATTTGGGGGTACGCGACTCCGTAACAAAACAACAGTGCTAGCTCGGAACTCATATCAAGCCGCCATGCTTCTTAACAACATTCTGACATCCTATATGATCGACTCTACGGCCTGGAACTGGAGGGGAAAGCCTGGATTGTTCTGAGGTGGTATTAATAATATTTTTTGGACCTACTGCTTCTCCAGGCTTCCTGAAACGAAAGGGAGAACTTTTACAGAGATAGATGCTTTTTTTGTTAAAGCTGGCATCCCAGCGTGTAAGTTTAGGATATATGAGGTGCAGCCGTTCGTGGCAGCTGAGGAGTTGGCTACTACAAAGCATCTTTAACTGTAACGACTTCAATAAACTAGCTGGTTCAAAAAGGATTGGGCAAAACCGCATTCTGAATTTCTCGGTGGAGTCGACAATGGAAAAGGCATAGGGAGAGAGGAAAGTAGTTATTAGAACTCGGTATTAATTTATGTAAACCTATATCATAATGGCTCCCCAAGTTTCATTGTTTGAGAAACTTTCATCATAGAGGTATCACACAGAACTGAGTACCAAGCAAAGCGAGAGTCGAGTTATTCATCCTCTTTCCCTGAAACTCCGTCAAGCCAATGAGCGGCAGACTATTCTACTCGATAGTGGGCGTGGGCCGCGGGGCACGAACACACTTCCCATCAACACATCCTCCTCCACGCCTAGCTATGGGGCAAATTCGGTCCGGGTAATAGTGATAAAGACGCGCTACTCGAATTAGAACAATGCCTGAAAATACGGAGAGAATGGCTCAACAGTCATCAACAGGGAAACTCACGTCTTCCCTTGCCAGGGACAAGATCATGCCGACATTTCAGCTAGAACAAACAATAAATAAGTGGCTAAATGTGTTAAAATTTGAAGAGATGGTGGCTTACGATGACGGGGGCGTTGCATTGGCATACATCCGGATCGCCTTTCTTGCAGACCTGCCCAGCTTTTCCGCAGGCAGCAAGAGCCTCGGCAGAGAGTGCAGCGATAGCAACGAAGATGGCCAGCTTCATGTTGAAGGATTTAACTTAGGTGGTTACTGAAATGGGTTGGGCTGTGTTAGACTTGGTAAGAATGTTGAACTTCTATCTTTGGATGATAAGTGATCGACCTTGGGGCAGATTCGATGGCTTTTATAACTACAATCTTGCTTATTCGAGAACAGTCACGAGAAAAAGCGCGCTGTGAGCCTGTTTCGTGTTAATACAAGAGCGTTCACAGAGGTATCGGTGATGGGCACATGCTTCACCATTATGGATACCTGGGTAAAACAGTACACACAATTGTGCTACCCTCTGTTCAAGTTCGAGCTCAGATGACTCCCAACCAAGAAAAGTATTCTATATTCGATCATTAGAGCCATTCTAGCCATCACGATCGTACTGTTCATCTAGAACTCTGGAGTCTGTCGAAACTGGGATCGGCATCATAAGCTTTTGGGAACAGAACTTTAGCTGCCAAGTGAGTGAAATATACCAACTAGCCACACATAAGAAATTCATTCAATGTCTACAGAATGGAAATTACTCTAGCTTCGCCCCCCAGAAACATGTTTTAGTTCTTAGGACTGCAATCCCTGCACTTGAGGGATGAAGAAGAGTCTGTACCCAGTGACACAAAGACATGATTCAAACCATAACAGAAAGACTGATACCACACAGCACTCTAGGAACATGATTCCCTGGATAGGAAACGGCACCGTGCTGGAGTCAGTGTACCTTTCGATGAGCATTATACGCAAAGCATATCTATCCATCACTCGCTTGTCCTACAAAAAGTCGGTACTCATTTGGCCATGATCAGATGTCCAAAGGTGACGCAGTCTAGAACCTTTCCTGTGACACCCTCACTGGCATAGACTCAGCTGGGACATCTTATCGTTGTCTTAGACCCTGGATCCATGATACAGAGATAGCCGGTCATTTCCAGAAAGAGGGCAGCTATTAATAATTATTTACCGTGGACCAATATTGATCCGAGTCCATTAGCTGTTTACCGCATCGATTTGGAAATTACTTACAAATTTGATGTAACTAGCTTCCCATGACTTTTGGCCCAAATGCGTCAGCCTTCACAAAAATCAGTCAATGCCACTCAATCTGGCACCAGCCGGAGATTGCCCTCCTGGTACTGCCACTTGGTGGCTCTGACTATCAAGAAAGATCGAGACTTGTACCCAACCGATTTTGATGGAGACCTGCCGGACCTCGGGGAGGGTAGTACCATAACCGATGGCGCCGCTTTCGAACACGCTGGGTGCGAATGTAACAGTGATTGCTCTGATCGCGATTGTGAATCTGAATGGGACAGCACGGAAGACCGTCTAAGTAAGAGATCATACGACGTCTCAGATGCGGACTACTACTACGAATTGGAATTTGCCCGCGAAGAGCGAAAACGCGAAGTGCGAGATAATAGAGAACACGACCGAAAGGTGAGGGCTGAACGACGAAACTTGAAGAGTAGCAAGGAAGACGAAGTGCAAAAGGCTACGAATATGTGCAAGAACTTGTTCGACGAGGCGATACCTTGTCTAAGCTTGATCTCATTATTAGCAATTATTCAAGTTATTCTCGGTCGATCATGTTGATCATTGCTACGATCTACTATATTACCTGATCAAATATGCCAGCTTTTATACCGGAAGTGATCTAGGAGATGAACCGAGCCTGCAAAGCAAGGAGCCAACGGAAATACAGGGTCATATATTTGAATGTAGATGATGGCTGCGATTTCGCTCACTTTTTACTTCCTCAACATACCGGGCTGGGAAAAATATCAGCCGCGATGTTTCAACGAAGACCTCAATGTCGAGATCTGCTTCATATGCAACGACTTCATACTCGTGACGATTCCCCAGGCACTGGTTTTTCGGGGCAACCCCCCGAATTCGTCATTGCCTGCAAACTTCAAGTTCATGGGCATACGATATAACTGGAAAGAAAAGAGACAACAGAAGCAAATGAAACGTAAACTCTCGTCATCTCCCGCAGGAGAATCCTGGTTTCAGATGGCCCATCCTTACAGACCGTGAAACTTGGGCCTCGAACGAGTCAAAACGAGGTCTCATCGGAAAGGGGCACACTCGCCACAGCCCATGGAGCGATCGGCTCAATTGACAGACAGACGTGCACATGTAGGACTTCTTACTCTATATCCCGGCGGGTTCACGAGAGAAGCATAGAAGGGGATTCGAGTGGACAAAGGCGTTCTACCGATCAACTGGTTAGATCACATCAGACGAAAGCGTTCGACACGACAATGCAAACCAATCAATGGACAAAGCAGTAATCCAGTAACGTGAAATATTGATTATTTAGATAGTAAAGGAGCCATATAATTGCAGAACATTGCTCTCAGCAAGCTATCTAATCAGTATATAACAAGTCGTAACATGGAAGAACATCTTTTGACATCCTTTACAGAGTGTACCTAAAGTCAGGGCGAATATCTCCACTAATCCACTTCTGCTCATCTGTCATAGCGGCGTACTTGGCATCTAGGGAACCTCTCGCACGACGGCGGTTCTCCAGTCGAAGTGCAAAATGCATGAAAACAGAGCCTCCAAGAAGGAAGAGGATCTGGTAGGCCAATACGGTGCCGTGGCCAGCAAAGTAGCGAGGTTTCTGGGACTCACGATAGATATTGGATGACACAACACCATTTAGGTTACCCCAACCGACAACCATGCCGAGGACAATGGCGCGCTTCAGAGAGCCTTCGATGTTGTTGTTGACCCATGATACAGTGTTTGACACGGTAGGATAGATACCTGTTCCAGATTAGTAGAGGTTTTAAGACGTTAGTGTTGTACCTACCCATCGCACCAAGGAACACAGCGCCATATTGGACATGGGGATTAGGTGAGGCGATAAGCATGGTGAACCCAATGATACCGACGGAAACAGTTCCCATGTTACAATAGCCACGCCATTTCGTGCGATCCGCTAGAAATCCAACAAAGACAGTAGCAGCCGCGGCGCAAGCATATGGAGGGACCGACAGAAGTTGAGCTTTGGTGCCAACGTGACCCATACTACGGAGAATCGTAGGGAGGAAGAGAGAGAAGGCATAAAGAGGCATCAACGAGCCCATGTAGATAATCATGTATCCATATGTCTTCCAGTCCTTCAAGGCAGCCCAGATGTGACGCTTGTCAAAGTCCTCAGCGGTCTTTCCCTGACGATCCATGATGAGACGGCGCTGCACACGAATACGATCTTCAGGAGAGAGGAATCTAGCAGTGTCGGGCCAGTCAAAGACCATCCACCAACAAAAGCAGCCGACAAGGACAGTCGCGAGACCTTCAAGGATAAAGATCCATGCCCAGCCTGGTCTGCCACCAATTCCGTCCATCTTGGCAATAGCTGCAGCAAGAAGTCCACCGAAGGAACCAGCAAGAGCAGCAGCAGAGAAGAAAATAGCAGCGCGAGCACCAATCTCGGACGACTTGTACCAGCAGCCGAGATAGTAATTGACACCAGGATAAAGACCAGCTTCAGCGACACCGAGGAAGAAACGCGCAGCCAAAAGACCCTCGTAGTTGTGGCAGACTCCCATGAGGGTCATGACAGCGCCCCAGGCGATGATAATGCCCGTGAAGAAGATGCGGGGCGTTAGACGTTTGAGAAGACCATTGGTAATTGGCTCAAACAGGGCGTAACTGACGAAGAAGATGGTGAGGGAGACATTGTACTTTGTTGGATCGTCGCTCATCTTCAGATCCTCCTCCATGCCTGCCAGACGCGCATTGCCGATGTTCGTTCGGTCCAGGAACGAGAGAAGGTAGAGCAGTGATAGCCACGGGATAAGCCAGAGGTCGACCTTCCAGACCAACCTCCTGTCCTTGGCCAGCGTCAGTACCAGATGTTCTGGACGGGGAGCAAAGTGCATGTCGAACTACTTACGATTTCACGACGCTCCTCTAGACTCTTGCCTTCATCTGGGTCAGGCAAAGCAGCTAAGAGTGCAGCTCGCTCGGCCTCAACAGCAGCATTCGGCGCGATCTTGTCCGAGTTGGACGCGACATTCTCGACGTCAACAGCCGTAGGCTTCTCCTGCTCACTCGGCGGAGTAGCCGTAGTATCAGTCGTCATGATGTAGGGACACAAGCTTATAATAACAGTCTGTACTCTGTAAAAACGACACAATCTCAACACGCCGCGGAGATGACAGAATACCCTTTACTACCAAAACATAAAAAGCAGATCAAGATCGAGGGGGATCAATAAAGGCTTTTGTTACCCCGTAAACACTCTGTCAATCAACCCGCCTCGTACGTCAACGCCCGCAAGCCCCCCGACCCCAAGCTTTCCCTCCCATAATGCGTGTGTGCGGGGGAAAAGTGAACTAAGACTCAGGATCTGCGATAGGTCTAAGCGTTTATGGGAAGGTCAGCGCATGGACGTGGAGAACGAGGTACAAGCTTTATTGCCCAGGCTTGGCTTTAATTGGACGACAAGGGCCAAATGCCGATCTATTGTTGTCTCGTAAACAGGGAAAAACAGCCCGAG